>JAHWFP010146173.1:0-16793 GCA_023313725.1 Lithobius niger
GGAACATCCAGCAGCGTTTTGAAAGGTTTCAGTTTAAAACGCACAATTCTCACCGCCGTATCACACATGGGTTCCCCACGAATAACTATCTTTTCAAACGCATGGGATTCGACCGTTGCATAGTAGCTGACTGCCACAGCAACATCTTCAGCAGTAACACTTCTCGGGAGCAAGTGTATTTGTGCTTCTAAAGTCTGATCATGGAGATCATGGATTTCCACTTTGTGTCCATTGATAGATAAATCTGCAGACGCCAATTTCCTTTTTTCTACTGGTGATGTTAAAGTTACCTCGAAGGCGCAGCCTGTCCTCATAGCACCCACTGCTTCTACACACTCCTTTCCTACAATATCTGCAACATGCAGAAAAACTTGTGATACGGGGTAAGGCTTCCCTGCGTCAGAGCAGAGAAGAACCAAGGACCTAGTCATGTCAATTGATTGCAAGCTCCTCTTGTAGAGCCTCTGAAGCGATGATAGTTTCCGGGACCTATTTATGTCAGCAAGTCTTCTATCTTGCTCCCCTTCATCCAACTCTTCACTGCGATCTCCACTCCCTGCAACCACAGACGAAAAAAGGCCCTTCACTGTTTGTACAGCATCCAACTTGTCTGCTTGCATCTTTCCTTTCCCTCCAGCATGCTCCATATTCCTGCCGTCGCCATGTTGTTTTCTGTCCCCCACCCTACCCGAAGGTTCAACTCCAAACCTCATCACGTCACTTACAGAAATGCCCCTTTGCTCTGCCTCCTTCACCACAACAGCAAATACATCGTCAGAAACAACACCTGTGTTGATGTCGCACGAAGCCAAAACCTTTCTCCTCACAAGAGAGCAGAGAAGCCCATCCACATCTTCCGCCATGTGGGATAATGTGGGGTCCAAGGAGAGAACCGTCCTCCAACACCAGAGAGTGCCACACAGGCCTTGGTCAGCAGCCCCAGTCAGAGGGACTTGAACTCCAACAAACCAGAAGGGTGGCTCCTCCCAAACGCCACATTGCCTGCCGCATTGTGCTCTTCTTCTTCGTTCGTTATTATTAGGGAATCGTTCTTTGCTACTTTACCTCTGCTTAGTGATATGCTTAATTTCAGCATGTGATCTTGCCTGATGTTAGATCGCTTTTATGTTTTTTGGCCATTTCCTATTTTGGGTGAATGACACTAACCGTAAAAGGATCATTGGTTGTCCATTCTGTGTGTAGTCCAAGCAAAGGCGTTTCTAGATACAGGCAAGGTTACTCGGGTTCTAGTATTTGAAGCTTCCATTTTTTCATCCTTCCCTGCAGTTGTCGTAGTTTCCCACAACAGCACAGTCTTTGACTTCTTCCAGAATATCCACTAAATATGTGGGTAGACCGGGATACAAGCTGTACACCTTTTGCATCTCCAACAGCGAGATTTCTGAATCATGCTAGCCAGCCGCATTCGATGGGCAGGGGTTATAATTTAGCCTCGCTAAGATAAGAAAGGGGATACCTACCAAAAGTCATTATCTAAAGTGTTGCACTGCTTAGGTAGCATCTGTCCATCTCTCAATGCCAAACACAACCTACAGTGTGCCTACTCTTCTTCAAACTGTTGCACAAGACAGGTCATTGAAACTAAAGCTTTGCCTCCTTGTATTTCACTGCTCTGCCTGTGTGTATGTCGCTGAATTGTGCAGAGTCGATTCCGAACGGATCTGAACAAAAACTGTAGAGTAAATCGTGGCCAGACCCAATCAGACACACTGAAAAACTTAACTGTATAATGGGGTCCAACATGACAATACACCCCAGAGACCAACATTTGCCTTGATGAGTCCCTTCCGGTATAGATAGGCTTTGTCACGGCCAATGTAACAAGCCAAATCCTATTAAAATTAAACAATTAGTTTCTGACTTATTGAGAAATAAAAACCACATGCCCACCAAAATCTTCATTCGATGATAACTGTCACTCATTAAAATGGTTAGCGATACTGAAGGAAAATTTTCACAGGAATGTCATTTCTCGGAAACTACCATTGCTCCATTGCTTTCAAAAGCAATCTAGCATATCCCTCAGTATAGTAGATCGTCTCATTTGGGTACTACTGACAGTCAATATATTTAATATATGTTTCCCTGTACCCAAAATGGGTTAAACAAAATAATTCGCTAACCAGCAGTGTGGGCAATATGAAACTTGTTAGTATGGGTCTCATTCCCCACACATTTCAAGCCTATCGACAAGACCTTGCACACCCTGTAAGCTATCTATTCATGACTAATGTTGCGTAGGCAAGCCAGAATACGAGTGTTAGCAGTAATCCTTCAGAGGGCGATTCCTCCATGAAACTCGTTGTCATTATGGGTCTCGTCTCTCCCACACATTTCGCGTGCACTCTTTGAGCCTCGTTATTCATAAATAATGTCACATATTCAAGCCAGAATACCATTATGAGTCTTAGCAGTAACTCTTCACACGGTCATTTCTCCATGAAGCATGGTGTAAGTATGGGTCTCGCGCTCCCCTCCCCACCCTGTTCATTTTAAAACTGCAAAAGTCCATGTGCACCCTGTGAGCCAGATTATTCAAGAAAAATGTCCCATGAGAGATGATAGAGATATTTTTAGCAAATAGATCGGCTAACAGGGTTTGCATAGACTTGTGGATTGGCTTGACATGTGCTGGCGTAAGATAGTCGTGCTGACACCGAGTTTCATGATGTCCACACTCCTGCTTTTGGAAAAATCACCATCTGAAGGAGAACTGCTAACACTCATAATGCTATTCTGGCATGTCCAAGCGATGTTGTTTGCGAATGGCTCGGCTGACAGGATCGCACAGATTGTGCATAGATTTAACACCTGCATGGAATGAGTCTGATAACCGTTCAGCAATGCTAATTTTGGAACATCCTGCAAATGGGAAGACACGTAACACATCCATTGATTGGCTTTTCCTTTGAAAATTCTATTCTCCTCCCCATATCCTCCCGTCACTGCTTTCCCATGTCGTTTTCTGCCTTTTTGGGGTTTTGGGCTAGAACTAGAATGTCGGGCAGCAAGGCGTGGACTTGTCCACATTCCTCCAAATCTCTGATGTATTACACCATGCTCTCCTCAGTGGCACGCGAAGGCTGCACCGTGACCGATCACTTGCAGATGTCTAGTGTTGTTGAACCTATCACCTGCAGTGTCTAGGATCTGGTTTCTTCAATGCCACCATCCATTACAGCCGGTACTGTTCTGACGACCGTGCTCACCCTGTAAGCTATCTATTCATGACTAATGTTGCGTAGGCAAGCCAGAATACGAGTGTTCGCAGTAACCCTTCAGAGGGCAATTCCTCCATGAAACTCGTTGTCATTATGGGTATCGTCTCTCCCACACATTTCGTGTGCACTCTTTGAGCCTCGTTATTCATAAATAATGTCGCATATTCAAGCCAGAATACGATTATGAGTCTTAGCAGTAACTCTTCAGACGGTCATTTCTCCATGAAGCATGGTGTAAGTATGGGTCTTGCGCTCCCCTCCCCACCCTGTGCATTTTAAAACTATGCAAAAGTCCATGTGCACCCTGTGAGCCAGATTATTCAAGAAAATATCCCATGAGAGATGATAGAGATATTTTTAGCAAATAGATCGGCTAACAGGGTTTGCACAGACTTGTGGATTGGCTTGACAGTCTGATGCCAACAAATCCCCAGTCGAAGGCCGAGCCTTCATATATCGCTGTGTGGTGGCTACTCTACTAAGTAAGACACCCCGACTGGTACCAATGTTGTCAGCAGACAATTTTGTGAACACCGGGTTATTTGGATCTTCGTAGAATTAATAGTAGGACTGAAACTTAATATGTTGAACAGTTCGTTGGCCTAAACGAAGAGGGGAAATGCCTGTGGTTGAACCGTTCATGGGATAATTCCTAAGGGAAGCTTGTCCCTGAACTGGTTTGGATATAGACATATTGGGGACAAAAGGGCATCAGGTGTTTAGTCCGTGGATCGATGGATGTGTAGTGGTAACGTTAGGTAGAGAAATAATGGCTGCTAGAAACTTTCATGTAGGGGACTGTCAATAACTCCTAGATTTAATCGCTGAATTCCAAAACATAATATCGTACAGAGGTTATGTGAACAAGGAAAACTGCACAGTTCACAGACAATCAATAGCTGTTAACTCACTTCTGCATAATGCTTGGGGGCAAGCCTGGGCGAATTAGCAGTGCTAGGGAGGACCATGTTCGAGTACTTATTAGAATAGATAACGGAATTGATACACTTACAGGACAGTCCGGAATAGCGGCCACTGCATTCCATAAACCGGGATGGAAGTTAGGGGTATCAAAATCCGACATCGTTAGTCAGCTCAGTATGGCTAAGTTGAGTGCTTACATGGCCTCTGGCATGGCTAGTTCGGCCCATCACAAAGGCTAAAACTTTACTCGGACAGAAGCATGGGGAAAAAGGCAGCCTGCACCCGTGAATCAGCAAAAAAGAGTACATGTTAAAGGGACAGAAGCAACTAACAACAAAACAACACTAGGAAACCAACAACAATGATTGCCATGCTAGGGGTAATGTCTTGCAATAGAACAGGCAACAATGAGCGAGAGCTTGCCAGGACTATTAAAGCAGGTGTTAGTGAGAGCGGAGTCTAGCTGTCCAAGAGTAACAGCTCCAGGAACAGGGACAGCTAGCGAACCGTCTAACAAATTTTGCATCTTTACCTTGAGCGCAAGGGATAGTGATCAAAGCGTGATTGGGCGGTGGGTGACTCGGTCGCCCAGTAAACTGGCCACTTGCAAGGGTGCAGCCTGCTGCCAGGGGTTCTCCCCTTAGTTCACCCCATCGCCTAGCAGCACCTCCCTCCGCTGGAGGAGCGAACAGTATCGCGGCTGCATCTAGGCGGGCTTCTGACTTACAGGCTTTCAATCAAAGTCCCATGGACGGTAGCTACGCACCATTGGCCGTTCGGCCAAGAAAACGTGCTATATGTCCGAACTTGTTGTTCATCTTGTACTCGGCAGGATTACTATCACGTCTATGGGTCATCATTAGGGTAAAACCAACCTGTCTCATGACTATTTAAATTCAGCTAACCTTCCCTGTTAGTGGGTGAACAATCTGAAGCTTGACGAATTCTGCTTCGCAATGATAGGAAGAGCCAACATTGAAGGATCAAAAGTGTCAATAGGGATGTTTTCACGTTTCGTATTCAATCTGAAAATTGATCAAGACAGCTTTTGCCCTTTTACTCCACGTTAGGTTTTCGTCCTTGCACAGCTCACCTTAGGAAATCTGTGTTACCATTTTATGGATGTACTGTCCCAGTCAAACTCCCTACCTGATAGTGCCTTCGGAACGGGTCACCATTGGGAAACGGGTGTCCCATGGCTTAGCTCTAGAAATGCAGTCGTTTATTTACTGCTTCACCGTATAAGTAATGGGTCAACTATCCCCGCTGATTTTGCTAAGACCATTCCCTTGGCTGCGTTTTAGCTAGATAGTAGATGGGGGCAAGATAAAATGGTTGTCACGCACCCAGCTGAAGGCCATGGCACCGGCGACCCTTGATGCAGATACCAAAGGAAGAAGAACAGGAGCCAGCGAAGCCATAGAAACGGTCATAGAAACCCATCCACCAAAACTACAAATTGTGCCAAAAACCAGCAGGGAGAGAAGACCAAGAAGTATGGCTTAAGGCCAACAACAGCAAAAACTTTACGAAACAAAAGCCCTTGATACGATGCAATTAGAAAAGAATCAGTTAATAGTAAGGTTAACCTTAAATTAGCCATGTTAGAAATCCCTTAAAACTGTCCCATAAAAGTCAAAATGTGAGTGACCAGCAAGGGGGAAAATGAAAACCCACAGCTGTTGAGAGAACAAACAGAGCTGGACACACCACCAGCACAAAAAGAAAAACGACAAAAAACCAGGGCTGAGGGACACAAAACAGAGTCAAGAACCAGAGCAACAAGTAAAAGCGACCTGAAGCACCCATGGAAAAATGGGAAGGAAATAGAATACAATTGACACTTTAACCGCCTGGCTACAACCAAACAAGTCCCAGATGCAAGGTACGCAAGTTTTAAGCCCTGGGAAACTACCACACCAGTTGCTGGAGGATGTGTCCATCATCCTGCACATTGCAAGGGTCACCAGTCTTTAGCTTGGCCCTGGAACCCTACCCACAACTTGCGGGGGACGTGTCCATCATCCCGCATGCTATGTGCCAGCAATCTCCATCAACACTTCCAAAGACATTCAAATTCACTTAGGCCAGACCGTTCGTCCTAGACACTTCAAATTTGGTGTGCACCCAGCTGAAGGGACCCACTCAACGTCCAAAAGTTTCGTAGTTTTACCTCCCATATGAAAAAAACCCGACTTTTGACGCTCAGTGATCCCTATTGCATTCCAGTTCGCCAAACCCAAACCAAACGTCCCAGACATTCCACTCTCGGTGTGCACCTAGCTGTACACACACCCTGGACATCCAAAAAATTTCAGACTCGTAGCCCTAGTAGAGGTTGAGGTATTAAAGAAACCGACTTTGAGTGTACGCCTATAGATACACGCCTATAATAATTGGACCTTTAATAGCGGCTGAATGAGACTAGCTACAACCCTGTGTGTGAATAGGCTGGATCGCTTTGGGAGGACGAAATACCCCTGGCTACCAAGTTTCACACCAAAAGCACGAGGGTTGCTGAGAAACGGCATACCTTCCGGACTGAGCTTTTTTGACCTGCTGTGGGACTTAGGAATTTTTCGAAGTGTCGTAGCAGGGTTTTTTCAAATACCGCTGCTCACAGGGTGCGCACGAACATAGGAATAGGCTTGAAATGCGGGGGGTGACGAGACGCATCAGCACACCGCGGTTCATAATGCCCACACTGCTAGTGTTTGAGCCCCGACCATTTAACTGATTTTCCGTAACACTCGTAACGCTACGGAAATAGTGTTTGGAGTCACCACCACAACAGGTTGGTCCCAGGGCTCCCATCTTATAGGGCCATCCATCTAGCATCAGCCACCGCGTGCATGCCGATTTTGGCCGTGATCAGACCACTTTTCATTTTTCCCGCATTAGCAAAGCTAATGTGGAGTGTACACAGGTGAAGCCAACATTCGGGGGGGAGGCTGCTTTGAGGCTGTTTTAGGTAGCGGCATGGTTTTCTTTGAATAGCTTGGCTCGCAGAGGTCGCACGGACCTGTGGTTAGGCTTAAAAAGCGAGGAAGAACGAGACCTACCCCGACACCAAGTTTCATGATGCCCACACTACTGGTTTTCGAGCTATCATCAAATAACCACATGGCCCAAACACACGTAATGCTATTTCTTAGTGTCGTCGCGTGGTTTTCTAGAATAGCGCAGTTCACATGAGGATAGGCCTGAAATGCGGGGGGTGACGAGGCGCAACGGCACACCGAGTTTCATCATGCCCACACTCCTGGTTTTCGAGCCCCGACTGATCAACCGATTTTATGTAACACTCATAATGCTGTGAAAGCGCGTTTAGGGTCACCAAAGCGACAGGGTTGGTAGGAGGGTGCCCATCTTTCGGTCCCGTTCGTAGGGCATATTCCCCCAGACACAAGCCAATTTTGGCCGTGATCCGACCACTTTTCATTTTTCCGGCGTTGGCAACACTAACTCCATACGTTCGTGGTGAAGCCAACATTTGAGGGGCTGCTTCGTGGCTTTTTTGTGTTGTGGCGTGGTTTTCTTTGAATAGCTCGACTGACAGGGTGTGCACGGACATGGGAATAGGCTTGAAATGTGCGGAAGGACAAGGGCTACAATAACACCGAGTTTCATGATGCCCACGCTGCTGGTTTTTGTGCCCCAGGCATTTAACTGATTTTCCGTAGCACTCGTTATGCTACGAAAAGTGCGTTAGGTCACCAGAGCGACTGAATTGGTCGTAGGGCGCCCATCTTTTGGGGCCGTCCATTTGTCATCGTACCAATTTTGGCACCGATTGGACGATTTTATTTCCCTAGCATGGTCAAAGATAGCATGGCCCACAAGGTGAGCATGGACCCGGCGATGGGCTAGAACGTTTTTTTGGGAAAGAGACGCAGCGGCACACCGAATTTCATGAAGCCCACACTCCTGATTTGGGAGAAATCACGATCAGAAGGCCGTACAGAGGTAACCAGCCAACCCTACCCATGTTGCGGTATGGCTTTTTTGGTCCCCTGTGCACCTACACTTGTCCGATGGCCGCCAAACTAGGATGACGTTGTAACACCACCTTTACCGGCATCCATACCAAGTTTGGCGTCAGTCGGACGACTTTACGCTTTTCCAGCATTAGCAACGCTGATGTGGAGTGTACAAACGCGAAGCCAACATGGGGGGGGGGGGCTACCCTGCAGCTTGTTTGATGGTAGCGTGGTTTTTTCGAAAACCTCGTCTCACATGGTGTGCACGGACATGGGTATAGGCTTGAAATGTACGGACGGATGAGGGCTACCCTGATATCTACTTTCATGATGACCACACAGCTGGTTTTCAAGCTATCATCAAATAACCACGCAGCCCTAACACTCGTAATGCCATTTCCAAGTGGCCCGCGTGCTTTTTTTGAATAGGTCGGCTCACAGGGAGCGCACCATCATGAGGACACGCTTGAAATGCAGGGGGCGACGAGACGCATCGGCACAATGAGTTTCATAAAGCCCACACTGCTGGTTTTCGAGCCCCGACCGTTTGACCGATTTTCTATAACACTCGTAATGCTAGGAAAAGTGCCTTTAGTGTCAACAGCGCGACGGTGTTAGTCCGAGGACGCCCATCTTCTGGGGTCATCCACCTAGCACCGTCTCCTGGCACATGCTGATTTTGGCCATGATCCCACTTTTCATTTTTCGTCACAGGTATTTTTTGAACAGCTCTGCTCAGAGCGTGCGCACGGACATAGGGAGAGGCTTGAAATGTTCGGATGGACGAGGGCTACCCTGACACTGAGTTTCAGGATGCCCACACTGCTGGTTTTCTAGCCCCGACCATTTAACCACTAACCCTAACACTCTTAATGCTAGTTAGAAGTGGCACTGCGTGGTTTTTTTCGAATAGCTTGGCTCTCAGGGTACGCACGGTCATGGGGATAGGTTTGAAATGTGCGGACGTATGAGGGCTACCTTGACACAGAGTTTCATGATGTGCACACTGCTGGATTTCGAGCCCCGACCAATTGACCGCAAGGCCCAAAAACTCGTAATGCTATTTTGAAGTGCTGTCGCTTGGTTGTTTCGAATAGCCCGGCGCACAAGGTGCGCACAGACATGGGGATAGGCTTGAAATGTGCAGATGGACGAGGGCTACGGTGACACCGAGTTTCATGATGCCTACCCTATAGGTCTTCGAGCTATCATCGAAAAACTACGCGACCTTAAGTTTTGTACTGGTATTTCCAAGCGTCATCACATGATTTTTTCGAATCGAGCAGCTCACAGGATGCGCACGGGCATGAGGATGGGCTTGAAATGTGACTAGGGCCACCTAGACACCGAGTTTCATGATGCCCACACTGCTGGATTTCTAGCCCAGACTGTTTGACCGCGCAGCCCTAACACTCGCAATGCTATTTTGAAGTAGTGTCGCATGGTTGTTTCGAATAGCCCGGCTCACAAGGTGCGCCCAGACATGGGGATAGGCTTGAAATGTGCGGACGGACGAGGGCTACGGTGACACTGAGTTTCATGATGCCTACCCTATAGGCATCGAGCTATCATCAAATAACTACGCGGCCCTGACTTTTGTAATGGTATTTCTAGCGTCATGACATGCTTTTTTTGAATGGACCAGCTCACAGGATGCGCATGGACATGGGGATGGGCTTGAAATGTGACTAGGGCCACCTTGATACCGAGTTTCATGATGCCCACACTGCTGGATTTCGAGCCCTGACTGTTTGACCGCGCGGCCTTAACATTCGCCATGCTATTTTGAAGTGGTGTCGCGTGGTTTTTTTCGAATAGGTCACAAGGAGCGCACGGACATGGGGATAGAATTGAAATGATGGGGGGGGGGGGGCGACCACACGCATCGGCACACCGAATTTCATGAAGCCTATACTGCTGGTTTTCGAGTCCCAACCGTTTGACTGAGTATTCGTAACATTCGTAATGCTACGAAAAGTGCGTTTGGGGTCACCAGAGCAACAGGATTGGTCCCATGGCCCCCATCTCCTGGGGCCATCTATCTAGCGTTCTCCCCCGTGTGCATGCTGAATTTGACCATGATCCGACCACTTTTCATTTTCCTACGTTAGTAACGTTGATGTGGTGCCAACATCAGGGGAGCTGCTCATGGCGTTTTTCGTGGTCGCATGGTTTTTTGAGAATATCTCTGAAACTATTCGACCGATTTTGATGGTGTTTGGCTTGTTAGATCGGCCATGAAAAGACCTATCTACATTCCAAAATTCATATCTTTAGCATTTTCGGTCCGCGATTTGACGTGCATTAGCAATGCTGGGCGCACCAACACATAGTATATAGGGACCTAATGTCGAGACTAAATGTATGAAGGGAAGCCAAAAACGAAAGTCGGCCAAACAAGCATGGCACTGCCTTAATTCTCCCGGGTGCTGCGGGGATGCTCTTCGAAGGTGCTGGACTGTCTGGATCGGTGTTCGGCCACCTGCATTAGCAAGAACCTTGTGTGGCCAAACGTGGTTTTGCAACCGATCAAAGCAAGATTTGTTGGGGTATGGCTACTTCATGCCGTCGACCCTCACTTTGTCACAGTTTTTTGAGTTTCGTTTTCATTAGTAGGAATACCCTTCTGCGTTAATAAAGCTGACAAAGGGGTCCAAATCATAGATATGGAGCTATTCTCTATACTGAATAAACCTGCAGAGAGTCGAAGGTTCTGTATAGCCGTGCAGACCTGCCGATTTACTCTCAAACACCTCGGTGTCTAGACTGCAGGAGTACTGGAGTGGCAACAGTTACTGACTTGCTTTCCACGTCTACTGCAGATGCTTCGGGGGCATGAAGGACTGGTTAGCTGCTACGATGAATGAGTGTGTTCACTTTTTCAGCTAGGGCACACAAAGTCGGCTAGCATCATAGGTGTTTACGTCTTGTTCGCATGGTTCGGGCACATGAATGGTGGTGCAGGCAGGTCAGGCCAGATTGGGTATTTTAAAGGAGTCGTCCCTGGGTTCAATTAAATTCCATCTTCTACGTAAACTTTGGTACTCGATGAATTCTCCAGAAGAAAGGTAACATTTCTTTTTATTTATTGCTTGCTGGAACTTCCAGGAACCCCAAAAGAAACACCAGGGGTTAATATAAATTGTGTTCTTCCCTATAGCAAAGGGATAAATGCGCTGTTGGCCGATAACAGCATCAAGGAGTGTCCCGCACATTGCCGAAGGCATGCACTAGGGAAGAGCGGCTGTCGCGCGCAGCTGTGTTCATGACCACTCTTTGGTGCGGCGTGCCTGAATACCATAAGTGATGGGTATGAGAGAGTTCAGTATGAGGATTTGGATCTGTGATACCGTGTGACCGTATGTGCAAAATAATTGAAAGTAAGATGAGCAAATAGAGCTTGAAAGCTGGATGAAAAGCCGGGTTTGTCCGAAGAGGTGCAGCAAACCTGGAGAAAAATGCAAAACCACAAATACCCACAAACCCGTCCTTGTGACCGAAAAGAGCCTGAAACGTAATAACAATATTCAGAAGTTGCTTGAAACTTACTCTGCTTTGTTGATCTTGCTGTGCGACGTCGCCTGAAAGTGTTAGCACTTGGGTGCCAAAGGCATGACATTTCAGGGATTGTAGCTGTTGACGAGTTTTGAGGCAGCCTTTCTCATTCCAATCTTGCTCCGTCGGTCTTCGGGCTATGGGCAGGTAGGCAAAGGTTGCAATCCGGCTGCAGATGAGCTTGAAAGAAGTAGTGCCATTACCTGACTTGGAAGCCTCGACTCTGGTGCTATAGATCCTCTGGAGGGCCTTTGGCTTTGGCCTTACAGATTTGGTATGTCGCACACGGACGGCCGGTGAATTTATTAAGAGACTGTTCTTGTACTGTGAATGAGCACTGATGCCCTCTCTGGGCCTAGCATATTCTTACTACGTCAGTCTTTGATTGTCCCGTGATTCTTCGGATGATTCGGGCAAACTGGCTGTGTGGCGGGTACGCAAGGGTAGCATCTTAGGCATAGCTGTAAGGCTTAGAAATGATGTTTTACTGTACTCACTTGCGTAGTAGTCTGGCTGCCTTTCTTGCGCTCATAACTGGTTCGTGATGATGTTAGCTGCGGGTCTGTGGGTCTAGTGAGTCCCGCTGAAAGAGTTTGAACATTAACGGCTTGGCCCTACCGTAAGCTAGCTCCGGTGGTCTTCGGGCTATGGACGGATACGAAGGGTAGCATGTTGAACCGTGTTCGAACTGGCGTAGGCGGGTGATCCTAACTTGCTTGTCCCATGTGTCTCTATGCGCAGGGTTGACCTTATTAAGTTACAGGCATGTAGGCTGTGGCTGGGCATTTCTGAGTCCGAGATGTGTTGGCTGTGGGTGAAAGAGACTGGTGATGTGCTGCTGAAAGAGTTTGAATATAGTGGCTCAGCCCTACCGTAATCTTACTCCGTCGTTCTTCGAGCTGTGGACGGGTAGGTACGGGTAGCATGCTGAGCAGTGTTCGACCTTGAGTAAGTGGACGATCCTAACTTGATTGCCTCGTGCCTTTGTGTCTTGGAGTTGGAGTGCCTCAGCAGCAGGCAAATGGGTTGTGGCTCTGTTCTTCGAATCCGGGATGCGTTGGCTGTGGGTGAGAAATGGTGACGTGCTGCTGAAAGAGTCTGAACGTTAGCGGCTTGGCTCTGCTATAAGCTTGCTCCATTGGTCTTTGGGCTATGAAAGGGGAATGCAAGGGTAGCATGTTGAGCCGTGTTCGAACTGGAGTATGCAGACCATCCAAAGTATTACTTCGTGTCTCTGTCTTGGGATTGGAGTACTAGGCAGCAGTCAAATCAGATGTGGCTTGGGTGGGCTTTGAGTTTGGGATGTGTTGGCTGTCGGCAAAATAGTCTACTAACGTGCTGCTGAAAGAGTTTGGTCCAGTCTGGCCGAACCGTAAGCTTGATCCATTGGTCGTTGGGCTATAGACGGGTACGCGACAGTAGCATGTTGAACCGTGTTCGAGCTTGAGTTAGTAGACATCCTAACATGATTGCTTTTATGCCTTTGTGTCTTTGGTTTGGAGTGCGTGAGCTGTGGCTGAAATGCGAGGCTTTGTTTCGCTTCAGATGTATGTCGTATGAGTGGAGGACAAACGTGCTCTTGAATGTGGCCGAAAGCTTGCCAACTTGCTCCGTGGTCTTGTGTCGTGCTCTCCTACTCCGGAAGATTACGGGATACGTTGGCGACTGGCGAGAAAGTTTGCTCTAGTGCTGCTGAAGGAGGCTGTTGGGGGTTGTTACCTAGTTGTTCCTGCCAGTAGTCATGTGCTTGTCTCAAAGATTAAGCCACGCATGTCCGAGTGCATACCGCATTAAGGTGAAACCGTGAATAGCCCATTGCATCAGTTATGGTTCCTTAGATCGTACCATCATACTTGGCTAACTGTGGTAATTCTAGAGTTTATACATGCCGACCAGTGCCGACCTTTGGGGACGAGAGCTTTTATTAGAACAAGACCAATACGGCGCTGCAAGGGCCCATTCCCATTTGGTGGCTCTGGATAACTTGGAATCGATCGCACGGTTTTTGCACCAGCGACGCATCTTTCAAATTTTGATGGTAGGTTATGCGCCTACCGAGGTTTTTATAGGTAATGGGGAAGCAGGTTTCGATTCCGGAGAGGGAGCTTGAGAAATGGCTACCACACCCAAGAAGGGCAGCAGGCATGCAAATTACCCCCTCCTGGCACGGGGATGTAGTGACGAAAAATAACAATACGAGACTCATCCGAGGCCACGTATTTGTAATGCGTACACTTTAAATCCTTTAACGAGGATCTATTGGAAGGCAAGTCTGGTGCCAGCAGCCTCTGTAATTCCAGCTCCATTAGCGTGTATTAAAGTTGTTGCGGTTGGATCTCAGCGCTGGTACGGATGTCCGCCTTGTGCTGTATCACTGCTGGCCCCTGATCCACCCCACCGGCTGTCCCTTTGTGCTCTTTGCTGAGTGTTTTGATTTGACCGGAACGTTTACTTTGAACAAATTAGAGTGCGCCAAGCAAGATTGTCCCGCTTGCATAGCCCAGCAAGGAATAATGGAATAGGACCTCAGTTCTGTTTTGTTTGCTTCCTATTATTAATAGGGACAGACAGGGGCATTCGTATTGCGATGCTAGAGACGAAATACTGCAAAAGCATTTGCCAAGATTGTTTTCATTAATCAAGAACGAAAGGTAGAGGTTCGAAGGCGATCATATGCCGCCCAAGTTCTAACCATAAACAATGCCGACCAGCAATCCGCCGGAGTTCCTCTGATGACTCGGCGGGAAGTTTCCAGAAAACCAAAGTGGAAGTATGGTTGCAAAGCAGAAACTTAACCATTAGGCAACACTGTTTCGGGAACGTCCAGTAACGTGTCCATTGATCAGCTTTTCCCTCGGAAGTTTCATTCTCCATCCCACAATCACCCTGCCACTCCTTTCTCATGTTGTTTCTTGCATTGTTTGGTTTTTTGGTCTCATACCCGCATGTCCAGTAGCAAGACGAGGGCTTGTCCGCCTTGCCCCAAATTTTCGATGCCAAACACCATGTTCGCAACAACGGCGTGCGGGTTTATTGAAAGCCACAAATTGATGATCACTTGCAGTGTCTGGTAATCTCCGGCCCATTGCTGTTTCCGCGTGATGCAATCACATCCTGCTATCCCGCACCCAGACGTGTGTGTTGCACAATATTGCACAAGGTTGCGTCATGTGGTAACTACTTCACGATCATGCATACATTGGAGCAGAAGCGATGTGCAGTGATTACGCGACGCCGTATATAACGTCCTACCCACCGTATGCAAATCATTTCTTCGACCATTAGCAGGCAGACAGGATGACTGTTGAAGCAGCACCGATGGACAACTTTCCAAGCTACCCCCTAGTAGAAAAGTCTAGGGCCGCCAAGACTCAGCGGCAACTTCACCGGGTTTGGACCGAAGAGCTAAGCGAGTACCAGGTCAAAAAGGTTTCTCTGGACCTACAATGGGCTACATTGGCAGATGCAACAAGAAGAGCAAGGAATTATTCGGGGAGACCGCAGATTTCATCGTAAGGAGGACCAACCAATTCATGGAAGACAGGGCCAGCAATGCCAACAAATGCAGCAAACGGAACGTCACGTCAGCCAACACACCAGGACCAAAAGACAATGCACGGACTTCGACTCACGGGGAGCCATCAGCCGTGGAGGACAATATCGCCATGGCTATCACCACAGTCAAGTCATTGGTTCCACCACCACTACCACCACGTCCATCACCACCCGCATCACTTACTTCCGGTTTTTGCCATTCACTGGAATTCCGAGTGAACCACAGCTGGGCATACCACAACCAGAAATCCACATGGAAGAAGCAGCCGGGTCAAGCCAAACACAGCCGCCGATGCCAGAATCAGATGTGGCTGGGGAGGGGGACGAATCAGAGTACCCATATTACTGCGAGGAAAATGAGGACTACTACGAAGGCAGCAGTCAAGAATCGGTCAACGATGAGGATGGGTTAGACGACGAACTAAAGGAAACCGAGTCAGACGACGAAGCCGACGCCTACCTTATGACGTCCAGCAGTCAGGAAGAAGAAACAAGGCCAGACAGTCCACCACGACCGCTAAGGCCAGACAACCCACCACGACCTTCAACCCTAACAGAAACCTAGCCCACTACTCCCATCCAATTCCACGTTGTCCAACACTGCAATCATCAGAAGCGACGTCACCCACATATGAGTCCGTTTGGTCGGTCCTACTACGTTGTCCCACACCAGCAGAGGAGGTCATGTCAACAAGAGAACTACGATCCAGCCGAAACCGCAAGCCAAAATCCAAAGTCGCAACATCGCAGCCACGGCCATTTATGAGACAAACCAAAAGAGGACTCGTTCCCATCCCTCGGGGTCTTTCAGGCAGATTCATAAGTCACTGTAAAGAATCCCAGGAGGTAATCTGCCTCCTTTTGTCGGAAGAGGAGGACGAAAGAGCTACCACAACGACAGCCAACAAAGTCGAGCCACCACCCCCACAATCACCGCCTCCGTCACACTAACCGAGTAAACTAGAAGCCATGAAACAACGTTGGCGAGTCATACTGTCCGACAAGATCTACAGAAGTAATTTGTTTCCAATATTACCAGACCCATCACCGATGTTCCTCAAGCCACCCCGTGCCAAAAAAGGAAAAGATAATTGCCTCCTCAAAGTGGCTACCTCCAGAAGATGCGCCACACCAGGATAAGCCAATATGTCAATCACCATTTCAGCCAACAACAGTCTTAGCCAAGCGCTCCACCAGCACAACCCCCAGAAGATCCGAGCACAGAACCCCCAGAAGATCCGAGCGCAGCACGGTTGATGCTACAGCAGAAGTGTGCAGAAATGGACAAAACATTCAGGAGCCATTCAGAGTCTTCGTCGTCTACATCGCCGATCCAGCTGGCGCAAATCCAAAGGGAAGAAGAAGGTTCCACTTCCAACTCTAGCCAAGAGCTAGCTACCAAAGAAACACCATCAACAGTTATCTCGTCGCAAGTCCCTCAGCCAGGAGAACAAGCAGAGGCCATTTCCAGCTCCTACTCCAGCAGTAACGACAACCTCGCAAGCCTACCAAACATCGCCGAAACAGAAAAAAAAAA
>JAHWFP010146175.1:2536-12826 GCA_023313725.1 Lithobius niger
CTGCGCGTTCCAGCAAAACAATGGCGACCTCCGTGTCGTGTTTTGGTGATGCAGTAATTAAATTGTTATATCGGACGTAAGTAACGTATTCTTACAGCAATTCTTGTGTTTAGTTATTGTGTAAGTGATCCAAAAGTCAAACATGCATGTCAAAATGGATGTAATTGCCCTTTAAATATTTCTACCAGTCCGACATTTCTACGTTTACAGAACTTTAATTCATTTTCGTAAAAAAGGTGCTCACTTCTCAATTCGCCAAGCTACTGATTACCAAACTAGGAACGAATCGTGTTTATACTTTGTACTGTACAACCTAAACTTTACACGGGAAGATTTCACAAATGCAGTTACTATATGGGTAGTTAGGTTTTACAATTCCTTGCCCGCAGAAATGAAACGGAGTGATGTGATGTCATCGTTCAAGAAACATTTGTTTAAGTGTTTATTGGTGTAGACCCAACTAATTCAGAAAATATGTTCATATCGTGAGTTAACTTTTTCGAAATTTAATTTTTTTTTATCATGCACGGGTAGATGAAGGACTTGTAAGAGTAAAAAGTAGGGAGCCACATGTAAATTTGAAAACTGTTCGTGCACTTGTTATGTTGTGCTTCTCCTTTTTATTCTTGTGTGACATCGTTTCCGAAAAAAACTACTACACCTACCTCATATCTGAAACTTGATCTAAACCAGAAATTTCCTTTGCATTCATCCTTAACAATACCACTTTTTCAATTGTTCGATCCATTCCGGAGTTACGGGACCCTGAACGATCAGTTTGATTGTTCTGCATTGTTTTAACCATTGTAATTAGGGAACAATGCTTATCAGCAAACCCCAGGTCCTTTCTTCGTGCACGTGTTATGTCTCAATGCCAATGTTCCCCTTTAAGATTAAGTAAGTTAAATAGAGGTCGGCACGTAGCCTGCGCAACTTAAGTGAGTCAAGCTTTAAAAATTCCTATGTTCCGTGTAGGTCATACTTTTATGACCTGGTAAAAATTTGGTGAGCCACTGCTAAACAGACGCAACGTGATCGATGTCTCTAGTTAAGCGTGGCGACCAAACTTGGCAAGCGTATTCTAGTATTGGTCCCGCAAATGACTACGATAACCGCAAGACCATCAAATGGATCACAAGATGAACTTCACACACTTCAGGAAAGTGACATACAATTATACTGACATACATCCCCTACCCTACGGATTCATTCCTCCTACCATGATGCAAACACAAAAAATACAAATAAGGTAGTTTGGTTTACGATACACAGACACGGACAGTATCAGGCAGTAACAGTATCAGCCAGCAAAAAAATTGTTTCATGCAACAATGGGTGAGCGTGCATCCAAACGCTGAATCCTGTGATGTGAGCCACAGAATGCGCTGGTTGAGTGAGCGAAGCAAACGGAAATCAACGTTTGTTAGCCAGTGTGCACAGAAATTGGATGGAGGAAACCTAATTAGGCGAATCATGGACATATGCATGAGCAACCAAACCGTACCATTGTTGCATATGGTGCATTTAAGACCAGCCGTGCATAACACGGGCTTCCTTTAGTTAGTAGCCTACATTAACACTAATATTCAAAAAATATGTTGGTCAAGTTTAGTCGTAGGTAAAGAGAAGAAACAGTAAGCCAACGCACACAGAATATTCAAAGGTAAGCTGTGCAGTGTACTCAGACTCGCCATCAGGCTTAAGACTTATTGAGCTTCTAGAAATCCTGCTACGGTATTTGCATCGTATGTCTTCATATCCTTATTTTTCGCGGCTCAACTTTCGTGTGTGGTGACCTGGCTTTCAACCAGATGTTATGCTATTACATCGACTACGGAATCGGTAGTAAAGCCAGGGGGGGAAGCTGCATTAACTATGGAGTGTTGCGAATTTAATTCCGGATCTCAACGTTGTAATTATGCAACACCAGCAAGGTTACACTGATGACGTCATTTGTAAAATCTGCCAAGCCTTAATTCCACATGACGTCAAATTGTAATGGCCCTTTGTCACTTCAAAATTAACACTCATTGTTAGTTGAGATGATGCTATTTGATCAATTGTTGAAACAATACATAGCTATGAATTGTCTGTACATAATGCTTGATATCAATTGTAACGGCTCGAGCTCGCTTGGTCTTCTGCCTGGGTGCTCTAACAATTAGGTCCTTGCCTAAACTTCATTCTGCCTCTGCCCTCCAGCCATTCGTGATCCAAAGGTAATTTCGGCCGTTTAATTAGAATTATTCCCCAACTACCCCAATCTCCAAACTTAACACCTGTTGTTAGTTTAGCACTGCAACCCCGAAGCTATTTTGCCTAGCCGTGAAAACGTGAATTAGCTCGAAATTTACCAATCCATCTCGTCCCAAGTAAGCCTCATGCAGTTCGGTATTCCATTTTAGGCCCTAAGTCAGGGTTAGTGTCGCCCTTGAATGTCAGGCGAGCCGGAGCATACTATCGCTCATGTTTTACTACTAAAGCATTACCAAAACTGAACCACGACTACTACCCATTTTCCATCAATTTAGCTTAATTTGGAATTCCCAGAATCCCTTAACTAGTACCACCACGCGTTACTTTGCAGGTTCCCTTGACTGTGGAGTTGGCTTAGGGGAAAACAGTGGCACGTACCTGCTAACCCTACAGGAGTTAGTCCTTATCTTTGTCTCGAGCAGCTGACATTCATGTACTGAATGTCTAAAATATCGTCTGTCACCACAACATTCTAAGGCACAACAATGTCGTTTAGGGTAGTAACTCTTTCCACAGTTTCAGGTATGTTGTTTGTCTCATCTTCACCAGAATCGCTAGACGATTCATCTGGCTGTCATCCCCAGAATTCCCAAGAATTGCATTGAGGACCCCCAAAATATTCGCATTGCGAGAGACTTGAATGCTTCCCTTTATTCATTTTCATCAGAATTATCTTCATCAGAATAATCTGATTCATCTTCATCGTCATCATTTTCATCATGTTCATCAGATCGATCTTCATCAGAAACGCTAGACGAATCATCAGCATCCCAATGTTGAGGTGTAATCCCCAAAATCCAAAGGGTCACAAAGAGGACCCTCAAAATATTCGCTCCCATTTATCTCCTCAACCAAAGGCAAATTGCGTAAGACTAAATGCTTCTCATTATTGAGATTGTTGTCTAAGGTGCAAATCCCCGCCATACAGGGAGGTGCAAACTTGAAATTACAGTAGATCACTTGTGCGTGCACAGACAACCAAACCACTGGAATTTAAATACAGCTAGAATTTTTCTGTTCTATACCCCTAAAGGAGATCACTTCTCTGTCTCTGGTAATACTATCGTATTGTCACCTGTTGGCTTTAGCGATCCCTAAAACTACGCATTTCTTAGCTGTATCTGCAGGGTGCTATACACAGAGGTGTATAGGCCTATTGTTCAACCCGATCTTGGTTGATGAGACCTTGTCGAAGGGCTCAAGGGACTAGCCGGGGCCAGGAGTGACGAATGCGTCCATGCAGTGACGGCGCCACGGATGGGCCAGAGTGGGTCGTAACCCCCCCCCCCCTAATATTTCACGGCCCACCGCCGGCCCCTCCCAAAAAAAAACCAACATTTAGGTCACCACCAGAAAATAAAGTAATAAAAAAATACACTTGCAGAGCTTTTATTTATTTAAAAAAAATGTTATTTATATACACATTTTTTTATCAACTTTGCAATATATGTGCAGTCTAATTTATTTTGTATATGGGGCTTATTTTAGAAATAAATTGTGCTACATTGAAGCTTAAGGTTACGTTCAGGTTGGTTAAACGGAATAAAAGTGCCTAATGTGGTTACCTTGAAAAAAAAAAGGCCTTGGTCCATTCTATTTCCAGATGTGCCCTCTGTCGGGGGGGGGCCCCCCCCCCCAAACAATACAGTCCTGACGCCGACACTGCGACCATGGGACTGTTGTTTCAGGAGACCGGCTGCTGGGTAGGCCGGAAAAGTCGGTCTCAGCGATAACTAGCCGGGGCCAGCCCATTGAGCCAATGCAGAATAAATTTACACTCGAGATAGCGCCTTGGCGTACTCATAATCCACTCTAGGGGAGGAAAGGTGAGCAACCACGTTGCGTCGTGGCCCTAGGAAGAACGATGAAGCCAGATCTGAGGCTGACGCTTTTTGTAGGAGGCCTAAGCCGGTGCATGCGCAGAAGGGAAGCTACGAGGCAGGCAGGGAAGCCAACTTGTTTTCTCTAGGGGCAAATTGCGCAATAGGAAGGATATGCTAAAATAGACAGGTAATTCTCATTTCGTCAGTATACAGGGTGTTCGGAAATTGGTGTCAAATATTTTGAGGGTCCGCTGTGTGATCAAAGATAAGAAGAAAAAGTCCTATAAACATGGGTCCGGAAATGCACCAGTCTTTAGTTACAGCCCCCCCCCCCAGGTTTGGGGTAAACAGTTCTTAAATACCTCGTAATGATTCACCGTTTCCATTCCAAACTCAGGATATGTGCCATATCATACCTGGTATTTCAGTACTTCATAATACAGTATTGGGTCGCACAACTTATCAGAGGGAGAGGTAATTTTCTTATGGGGGGGGGGGATCAAACGTGGGGGAAGAGAGGAGTAACTGCTTTGGTCTTGTACTTTAATGAAACAAATTGTAGAAAAAACACATCGTGTGATTGAAAACAATCGAAAGTAGTACTGTACTGTTCTTTCTTTCTGTTCTGGAGAGGAGGTCTTTTGCGGATGCGTATTGCAGTTAATTGCAGCAGAGCCGCAACTGCAATGATACTCAGTAAAACTTTGAGTAGCCATCTTCTGTTTACTTAATGATGTTTCATTTCTCGATTGTTTTCAGTCACACAGTAATGTGATACGATGTGTTTTTTCTGGTATGTACAATTTGTTTCATTAAAGTACAAGACCAAAGCAGTTACTCCTCTCTTCCCCCACGTTTGATCCCCCCCCCCATAAGAAAATTACCTCTCCCTCTGATAAGTTGTGCGACCCAATACTGTATTATGAAGTACTGAAATACCAGGTATGATATGACACATATCCTGAGTTTGGAATGGAAACGGTAAATCATTACGAGGTATTTAAGAACTGTTTACCCCAAACCTGGGGGGGGGGGGGGCTGTAACTAAAGACTGGTGCATTTCCGGACCCATGTTTATAGGACTTTTTCTTTTTATCTTTGATCACACAGCGGACCCTCAAAATATTTGACACCAATTTCCGAACACCCTGTATAAGAAATAACTTATGCGACAGATATGAATGAAATTGTGTATTCAACACCCTTTTAACTCCGGTAAGTGCCTTTTATGGTTTGACGTTTGGGGAAGCATTAACTAAAGAGATTGCAATCATTTGTAATGCTATTTTTCTGTATGTTGGGAAAACGCTGCCGCTGGCCAAAATAAGCATCACTCTTTATTAGTTAACGAGTAACAATGCAAACGGACTACCAGACATAACCTATTTCATTTTCTTATAACCATTGTAAAAACAGTCCTTGTTTCCTGGAATTGGAGTTGGAATTATAGTTCGTTGCGTCAATAAATTGGATGCGCTACTTATTGTTGAATACAAATGGTTGGATTGGGTTTTCGACTATTTCAAATTAGCAAACGCTTCAATTTATTTGATTGAAGTCCTCACTCCAGCAAAACTAAAAAAGTTATTCTCTGTTCCTATTCACGGACGTACACATTTGAAAAGTACTTTTAATTATTTAGAAAAAAACCGAAACAACAGGCAACTGGACCGAGCAAAAATGCACAAAACAAAAATGCACAAAAACAAACACAGAAAAAACACAAGCTCAAAATAAATTTTTTAAATATTAAACCTCTAAGTAGGCATTGGCAAAAATAAAAATGCAACAAAAAAAAAAACAACCAAAAGAAGTGATATCTGAAACAAAACCCACAAGGGTGAAAGAACCCGCCAAGTTTCAGCAATTAAAGTTGTGATATCAGAACAAAAAAGTCTGCCACCAAGTTATTACATTAGTTGCCAAGCTAATCCCACTGATTATTATCTCAGACGTTAAATCAAAAACTTGACCATTGCTACAGATTGTAGCAATGTTTAGGTTTTTGATTTAAACTTTGATCTCCATGCGATTAAATAGGCTACTAATGTAGCAAGTTGGTGGCAGCCACTTTTGTTTTGATATTATTACTTTGATTGGCTGAAACTTGGCGGGCTCTTTCACCCTTGTGGGTTTTGTTTCAGATACATATGCTACCTCTCTCCACCGTTTTAACGACGGAATATTCAATACCCTTCGGTTGAACATACCTGACAACGTACAAGGAATCTTAGTAAACCGACGTTGGACTTTTACCAGTATTTTAGAATCTTTTACAAAAATCGGATCCCAATAAGCGATACCGTGCTCCAAACAATGGGCGAATCAGTGATTTAAACAAATGGGGCAGTACTGAATATTGCCGAGTGAAAATGGCCCGAAAAAATCATCTAAATTGTTAAAAACTTACAATGCGGGTGCGTTTACTTCTACTACTCTTGAACTAAGGCACTACACCCACAAACACATACAAACATTAAACACTTCAAACACGAACTGCGTTCACTTTCTGATATAACCATTGTAAAAACAGTCCTTGTTCCCTGGAATTGGAGTTCAAATTATAGTTCGTTGCGTTCGAGTGAACTGTAATCCGCTTTTGTTTGTGTACCTTCAAAGCTGTGAGTATGGGGCTAGATACGAGCTCTAATGCTTGTTTTGCTCTAATGCTTGTGCAGCTAATTCATGTTAATTCTCATGACTAACAAACCGTGTTGAAGCGATTAGTTTTGGGAATTGAATTTACGATCGACAAATTCTACAAGAGAGCTGAAGCTTTTGGTATTAAAACCACTTTGTGAATTTGTGATATCGAATTTCAGCATTATGCATCGAAAAAATGTGATACTTCGGTATGTGAATAAGTGATGATTTCAATTTAATTTGAGAGGTTGCTTTACTATCTTCAATTTGTATAGAGCAGTGACATTTGCCGCCATATTGGTACCAGATTGGCACCAGTGTGGGTTTTGGAGGGCATCACTACAAGGTGCACTACATAAAAATGGAGGGAAAACAACGGAAGAGCGGATTTCTTAGGCTTAAAATAACGTTGTTTTCTCCAACAACAAAAATCGCGCGTTTTAGGTCTAAGAAATCACACTTCACTGCATCGGCTTCAGTATGACGCCCTGCTGTTTCTCTCTGCAGTGCCCCTTGCGGCTAAACCATTAAGGCTCCAGCATAGAGTTATATAAAATAATACTACGTCGTGTCACTGCTCTATTGTTGCGTCTTTTAGCAACAATACTTCGATGCTGGTAAAGACGCAACAATACAAATTGAAGATAGTAAACCAACCTCTCAAATCGAAAACCAACTTGGTATGTCAAAGTTTCACGAATTAGAAAACAAAAACGAACTCGTTTGATGTTTAAGGTAAGCTTTTAACTGATCCCAAGACAAAACATCAAAGGGACACAATTAAAATTTCCTGTAAGGTTTCATATACCGCAGTCCTCGTGTACTGTTTAGTCCACGTGAAACCTTACTGCTGTATTCAACCATTAGACACGTAATTAAAATTTAAACCATAGCCCAACTTTAAAAATTAGTGGAAGAATAATATAGTTTATAATATAGGCTATACACTCGCCTACTGCCGGGGCTAAATTTTTCAGCATTCTTCAAGTCAAGTCCTTTTCCTTCATCCGATTGATAATGAAACACAACCACTTCTCAAGATGTCAGATTCAAGACTTCAGGACTGGTATTTCCTTTTTATTTTCAACGACATTTCCAGGTTTTCTAGGAGTCGCACGAACCCTGCTTACGTATCTGTAGGTCTACACTAAGCACAATATGAGACCCTGGTTTTTACGAATTTATAGTGAAGTCGTTTAGCCAAGTAGAATGGACCAATCTGACTCGTAGTGTTCTAAAGTAAAAACTGTAAAAAACATCTGAACACAGCAGTAAGGTTTCACGTGGACTAAACAGTACACGAGCACTGCGGTATATGAAACCTTACACGAAAGTTCATGTGTCCATTTGCTGTTTTGACTTCGTAGCAGTTAAACATTACCTTAAACATCAAACGAGTTCGTTTTTGTTTTCTAATATATTAAAAGCTTACCGAGCGAATTTTTGTGAATTTTGTTCCTTTTTCTCCGTTGGACGGTGCGGGTGGACTCTATGGACAGCTACCGTGGTCCAGATTTACACATTCATACCAGAATTTCAATTGGTGGTGCCATTCCGGAGTTACGGACCCGTGAATGAAGAGTTTCATTGTTTTACAGTGTATAATATTGATTTAACATTGTTATTAGGCAGCTATGCAAAATCAGATAAACGCCAGCCGCGAGGCATAGGTTCAGATTAAACAGATGCTAACAATGCTGGAAATGCGCCGTTGTGAACAGCGCCTGCTAGAGAAAATCGATGGCAACACTCTGTCATTGCAGGCAAGAAAGCAAGGGGGAAGCGCCGATTGCATGAATCATGGACATACGCATATCAAATTTTCTTATTCTCTTCCCCGAGTGTATTGTTACAAGAGCTGATGCTAGATCGATCCTGAACGAGAAGGGCCCTGTGATGTCTCGTACTCATGTTAACTGTGGCGTTGAGAGATCCTGTGTTTACTCCTTGGATTACTCAAGCTAAATTGTCCCTAACAGCATCGTGGGGCAGATAACCCAGTTTGTGCTGCCTAAAAAAGCAGACAAAGCTGTGATCCTGTGTTTTCCGTTTGGATTTCTCCAGCTAAATTGTCCCTTTCATCGTCTACTCTCCTCCTCGGGGCTGATAAAATCTTTAGGTCAATGCTCATTAATAAATCAAATCAAATCAAATCAAGTCAAATCAAATGAAATCATTGCTGTTGAATTAAAAATAATTCAAGCAATTGCGAATATGTGATTACGATTTTTTACACGAGGATTGAAGCTATTGGTTTTAAAACCAATTTCTGAATTAGGGTAACGAAATGCTCCAGAAATCAACCAAACTGCATGAAGCAACATGGATTGATCAGTCCCAGATATGTGAGTCATAGACCATGATGCTTGCACAAAGAGCTTGCTCGAAATCTAAAGCGATCTACTGCAGTTTTTTATATTCAAATATTTGTAGTTATGAAAATTTGCCAAATATCATTTTGGCAAAACAAAAAATAAATAAAGTACGAATCCATCACTTTCGGAACAGGGAAATGCACGAAAATCAAACGTCATTGCGAAAAAACGCGAAAATTCGAAAAAAAAAGGGAAACAGTCGAATTAACGCCACAGTCAAAATAACTGGTAAGGTTATCTCGCGACGGATAGGGCCAATTTTGGTAGGAAACACCCATAAATACCAAACGCGCAGCCTGGATGGGATGAGGAAAGACTTGAATAATGAACCCGGGACATGAAACAGTCGTCAGTAGTGTTAACCATTGGGCACCGTGACACCCCCCCCCCCCCCGACCAGAGGAGACCAGAGATTTCCACGATTTTGATCTTTCTCACGGTTCTGTCAAGATAAGACTACTTTCCAGTCCTAATAAGCCTTGTTACAGTGGTGCATGGGGAGGGGGGGGGGGGGCAGAGGGGGCATTTCCCCTACCCTTTTCGCAAAATGCCCTTTTGTAAAAAAAAAATTGGCACTTTGTGTCGACGTTTGCTCGTGCGGCAGTGCCTGAGAAATCACCTAATGGCCTAAAAAAGGCCTAAAAGGGCTAAAATGACTAAGCAAAGCACAGACAAGAGAAAAAAAAAGGGCAAAAGAAAGGAAAAAAACATTATTGCATTATTAATATATTAAAGGGAAAAAAACAGCCATAACGTCTGTGTGCAAATCACTTAACTACTTGAAGGTTACAACAGAAGGCATGAAAATTTATTAATTTTCTATTTTAGATACTTAAAATAAGTGGTGGCGGATGGGAGGTGGTGGGGGCCGGTTTGCCACTCTGCAGTTCTGACATATTTATTTTACTTAAAAGTACTTTTCGGGGATGGTGGCGAAATTCTAGAGGGTCAGCCGCTTTAATTCATTCTCTCAACTGAATACATTTTCTTTCCATTCATTTTACAAACGGTTTTTTGACCTTCATTGAGTCAATTTTCCTTCCCCTTTCCTCTCCACACTCTTCTAACCGAAACCGTGAGGCTTTAAAACGAGTAATTCCACAAACGCTCTCTAGGGTGCAGTAGCATCAACGGGGAGGAGCCTACGGAAGGATGACGTCAACATAAACGGTGACGTAGGGGCTGGAACGGGG
>JAHWFP010146187.1:8356-18372 GCA_023313725.1 Lithobius niger
TAGTGGTTTCGTTCGAACCTATGACACGTTCGTTGCAGTGGTTTCTTTTCTATGCTATCATCCAGCACGTTTCTGAGATTCTCTCGCGCTTTTCATTTAAGTGGTTTCGTTTCAGCTTTTGACTTGCAAACTAAAATATTTGCGTTGCAGTGGTATATTTTCTCTTCCTTCTGACGTGGCTTTGCAGCATATGATTTTTATTGACTATTTTTATTTTATAATGGCCTATAAGCACTGTTGTGCTTTATAATGGGAGGCATATTTTTTTTCTTCCGTAAACAGTTTAGATAGGCGGACCGGATCTCGCTAAGAAACTTCGTTACTTAGCACCCACTAGACGGTGATTATAAGTTAACTGACTTTTGCTGATCTGTTGTTGTTGTAGTTAGGGTAGGTTAGGTTAGGTGACTTAAGTTGGATTAAACGGACTTTTTCTGTACGCTGCATGGAGAGTTATGTAGCGAGTTGTGCTGAACTGTTTACGAAAAAAAAAAACATTATGCGGCAATCTTTTCCCGAAGCGTCACTTTTTAACGTCTCTTTTGTGTCTAAGGGCCCCCGCACACTAAGCTACCAAGCCGCGTGACCAGGTTGCTGCGGCCAACGAGAATTCTTACGGTACATGTAGCATCGCGCACTTGGTCGCCGCGGCCAGTCAGTTGTTGCGGCCACTGGCATCCCGGGTGGTGTGCAGACGACCACAGGGCGACCATACTTACTCCGTGTTCATTTTTCACCACGTGATCGAGAATTATCAATGAAAAACGGACCTGGCCGTGCGGCATGTACTGGCCGTCTTTCCTGGCCGCGACGACCACTGGCCGCACGACCTGGCCACCCAGTGCGCGGGGACCCTTAGTTTTGCACTTTCTGTAAGTAAACGAAAATCCTCATTCAGGTGCTTGCCACATTTTACACCAAGCTAGATTCGTTTTAAAATTTTTCGAAATAATTCCTAACTGTTGTTTTCTTTCAGAGCGGAGGAGTGCGACTGTGTTTGTCCGACGGGGGCCCGTGGAGGTCCATGCTGTTGCCATAGCATCCAACAAAGATTGGGAGGACCCCGGCGCCCCCCTCCGCCGCCCCCTACCCCCAAGGCCAAGAAAGGAGTACTTGATGACATCGACGCTGTGGAAGATATCCTCGCTGTAAGGTAAAATCAACTTTTCGTAAACTACGCACGTATGAGAAATTTCCAATTCGTGTAAGTCCATTTTTTATTGGCGGTTTATCTGTTTGTTCGGACGATTTCTGGCGAACCGCTTATCCGATTGGGATCAGACGTGGTATGCACTTACGGGCGTGTGGTACTGCACGCTGATAAAACTTTCAGATTTTTATGGTGACGATGTCATGGAATCGACATAATAATCCTGGATAACGGGGGTAAAAAAAGAAGGGTCGACTACATTAAGAAAGGAAAAGGCCACGCTAAATGGCCGGCTACAATAAGAATCTAATAATCGCTTTAACAACCATTTTAAACTTGAGATGCACGACTCTTATCATTGCTACGTTGCAAAATGATCGGCAACGATACAGATCTCCGTCAATGATAACCAAACCCTACCAGGCATTATCGAAGATTTATATTCTGCCTCTCCCAGAAAAAAAAGGCCAAAGCTGCCGGGTTAAGTTTCAACTTTGTTCTGCAAAAGCGTATTTATTTATTTTCCCATAGAAATATTCAAATGTCAGTGCTTGGAGAGTGGGTACGGTAAAGGGGTCCGATCTGTGTCGAGCGTGGGATCGCTGATTGAGTGAGCGAAGTGAACGAAAATCGGCGTTTGTTAGCCAGACGTATGCGCAAAATCTGATTCCATTTTTTTGGTGGATTGGAGGTGTTGTAACCTCTGGTATAGCTCGTAATGAACTCGCGACTCTGCGATACATCGCACGACTCAGTTGGAGTTTCGATTGCGCGAGTTGAGTTTCGATTATAGGAAACCATTGTACCATGCGGTGTCTAATGACACTAGGTCAACAATAAATATAATTTAGGTTAGATTTTGAAAGCATTTTGAGGAAGCTTACGTCTAAACTCACTTCTGTATTCATGAACGTATATCTGATCTTAATCTGTTATGTCTACCGAGCAGTGGCGAATACCCTCTTCGCATTCTTTACACGGCTTCCTAATATCTATTACAAACAAAAACGCCAATTGCCATTAAAAAAAAGGGGGTTACATGATTGAAGTTTCGCAACCCCTCGATCTTTGGACTGTTCCGTTTCTCGCAGACGATCAATTATTTCGGGATAACCCGGTCTACTTCACGGATATCTATTACTTAAACAGATGCAATTTTCTCAATTGTACATTTGACTATTTCAATTAAAAATCATCCACTTTTATCCGTGTGTACATTTTAACAAATAAAGTGAAACTTCAATCATGAAACCCCATTTTTACAGCACACTTTGATAAAGGCTTCACTGTAGAGATTCGAAGCGTTATCCTCTTCGCCTCCGATTCTGCCACCAGTCGCGCTGCGAGTACCCTGTAAAAAGGACTGTTCTTGCAGCTGAATAGAATTATGGAAGTAACTCGTAACGCATGATACGCGAATTTTAAATGTGAAACATTGCCTTGCCGGTATCGATACCGTATTAAAATTAACAATAATGGCTTAATGCTAGCCTACATACCTCACTAGACATGGAAATAAAGGCTCCTCAGTCTAATTTCGTTAAATTCAAACAGACGAAGAACTTAGGGACTTGTCTGTTGCAGTATAGTAGTGCTTTTCAACCGGTGTGCCGGGGAACCCTTGTGTGCCACGAAGCTTGTTACAGGGTGCCGCGAAGCAGACTGAATCGTCAAAAAAAAAATCATGCAAAATCGCATGTCGTGGTCCTTCGATGGCGCTCCCGTGCAACAACGCGAGGCTCGTTTGCTGGGGCTGATAGCCACGTAGTTTGAGCTCCGTTAAAGGTCTAGTTAGGGAAAGATTACCTAGGGATAGGTTACTAAATTGTAGTAATAAACAATGATGTGTTTTATTGGGTACACGCAGTGACATGTGCATATAGGGGAAGCAATATCTTTTTGCTTGAAAAAAAAAGATCTTCACCTTTGGGACAGGGGTGATATAAAGTCCGCAAAAGATAGCGAAGGGTACCTCGAGCCAAAAAAGCTGAAAAGCTCTGCAGTTAGCACCACATAATAGAATGACGGCCAGAAGAAAAACTTAAATGGCCCAGCAAGCGAACAAAAGTCTGCTAAAGGTTATAAATTTCCTCAAAATGTCTCTTGAAGCTTTCAACAGATGCAGCCTTCACGACGTGTTCCGCAAGGCAGTGCCAATGTGTAATGGTGCTAAACCAGATGGCGAACTTTCCACAGTTGGTGCTAACCCTTGGTTTCATCAAGAATTTATAGGGTTGGGGAGGAGAATTTGTGACTGAGACCCCTTACTGAAACGCCCTAGATACATTCACATTAGTTCAGTCTTAGTTTATAGAGGGCGCCACGTATTTTATGTGGGAATTTCTACTCAGTTTTTAGCCTAAAATTAAACTAAACTAAACGAAACTAGCTTATATTTAATTATTATTTAGCCTAGCTTAGTTGTAATTTAGTTTACTTTAGATTTGGGCTGAAAAATGAGCAAAAATTACCAGACAGAACACGTGGCGCCCTCTGAAAATTCGACTGAACTAATGGGGACGAATCTAACGTGTTTCAATATGGACTTTTTAGAGTTACAAATTCTCCTCCCAAACCCTATAAATTCTTGGTTTCAGTAAGGTGTAGCAGTGAGCTCTCGGTTTACGCATTTCGTTCTCGTTCAAGTGTTCTCTAATAGAGCGAGGCAAGTCGTTATTAAGAAGTTTAAACAGAACAAGCATGATTCCACAGACTCTTCGCTCTTCCAGAGAGGCAAGCTGGATTTGTTGCAGCCTTTGGTCATAAGGCAAGTGAGGGATACCAGTAAGAAATTTTGCTGCTCGTCTTTGCACCTTTTCCACACAAGTAATGTATTTCTGCCATCCTGGTGACAATTGGGTGCAGTTAGCCACAATTGTACTGTGTATTGTGCTATGGCGTTTTCTATTTTCATTAAAATCGATTAAACTGTCCTTTCACGGCGTCCGAATACTTCAGGCATAGTCACTGTACTCCTGGAACTCTATTAACGAGAAGAATACCACGTTTTAGTGCGTGCCGCTAACACTAATCAACGCTATAAGTGCAGTTTGAAGAGTGTGCTTTCAGCACGCCCAGCGGCATTTTTTTTAATGGTTTGGATGACGTGGCTCGCGTGCCGCGCCGAAGTGAGCGACAAACCTTTATAGATACTAGGATGTTGTAATCGTTCGTAATCGTACCCTGACCGAGTGATGACAACGAAAGTTCGCCCACTGTCAAAATATTAGATCGGGTCTAAATTTATTACCTTAAAAAAAGGTTTTAAAAATTCATACGATCTTCGTTCATTATGCAATATAAGCTGAGTGTGTTCGATTCACTTGCGACGGATTGTCGTCGACAGTGCCTTTTGGTCATTATGCAATTGAATTTGAACATATTCCAATAACAGGGCTAAAACGACCAACTCAGTTTTCAGTTCTGGCAATCATGCAAGTTTTCGTAAGGGTGTTTTCGCCCCCCCCCCCCCCCTCTTCTAAGGCTAATGTTGGAAGTACGGCCAGGTTGCAGTGGCTGACTGGGAGATCAACTCAACTGGACACGGAAATCCTTTCCACCGACGCATGCACATTTAAAATATTAAAATAGTCATATCAACCGGCCAGAAAAGAAGGGAGGGAGTGAAAAAAAAAATACCCCATCAGCCTCATTCATTTTAAGGGGCCTCAGTGTCTTCCTCCTTCGCTTCGCTGATGTCGTTTATACTATAGTGTTTAATTGAAAATTTGGCAATTTCTCACACAGCTTAAAGACGGAAAGCCAGAGGCTCAACAAGAATTAAGTAAATACAGATGCAAATCTATTTACGTTACCTTTCGGACTTATATGTCAGACTGCCTGAGTGGGGAATCGAACCCACGACCTCTGTATGTATATATGCATGAGTTAAATACTGCCCATGGACGTTTCCTTTTTTTTTTTTTACAAAAAAAGCTGTGTCAGTATGGCTCAGCGGTGGGGCCTCGGGCTTTGGTTTCAGAGGTCGTGGGTTCGATTCCCCGTTCAGGCAGTCTGGATATATAAATCCAGAAGGCAACGTAAGTAGGTTTGCATCTGTATTTATTTAATTCACAGACAGCCATTGTAAAGCATATTATGCACACGCACCGACACCACACATAGCCTTTTTATTGAATAAATCAGTATCCCATATGCATATCGATGTTATCAAGAATTTATAGGGTTGGGGAGGAGAATTTGTAACTCTAAAAATTCACTATTGAAACGAGATTCATTCCAATTAGTTCCATCAGAGTTTTCAGAGGGCGCCACGTGTTCCTTCCGGTAATTTTTGCTCATTTTTCATCCCAAATCTAAAGTAAACTAAATTACAACTAAGCTAAACTAAATAATAATTAAAGACAAGCTGGTTTCGTTCAGGTTAGTTTAATTTCAGGCTGAAAACTGAGTTGAAATTCCTACATAAAACTCGTGGCGCCCTCTGTAAACTGAGACGGAACTAATTGGAATGGATCTAAGACGTTTCAGAAGGGGTCTCAGTCACAAATTCTCCTTCCCAACCCTATAAATTCTTGATCTTATCAAAGTACACTTTCCAAAATGGCTCCGAACAGCTATGTGCTGCGTACTTTCTGCGTTTTCTGAAATATCATCTTTTTATTCAGACCGGTCCAAGGATCGTAAAATCAGGCAGTCCGAGAATTTCCCGACATTCCACATCTATCCTGTCGCTCATAGTTCCTAAAGCTGTAACGCACATTGCATGACGGCCACTGCCTGAACTTTTAAGTCGAAAATTGATACTTTTTTTCGTTTAAGGTAAGCGCCACTCGAATAAGATCTGCAACATCCGGTTCAACTCATTTCATCGTATCAGATCTCTTACAGCATGATATTTAAGCACTAGCTGAGAGCCCGTCAAAAAATGACGGGCCTTAGATTTAGCGGATTGCATTGATAACAGCCTTCCCACTGTTACTTTCTTTGCCTTTCAACTTCGGGAGCGTTACTTATGGCGTGTCCAGAGTTCTAGTGGTGTGTTCTCCTTTACGGAAGCACACCTCTACACCTCTTAGCGCCGGTGCACACGTGCGTTTTTTGGACGCTGCGGCGCCGCTGCGGTGACGCATACAATTACTGCACACGTGTGTTTTATTAACGCGCGTTGACGCTGCGGTTCCACTTCGGTGACGTATGTGCGCGTTCGGTTCCCTCACCTCGTGTACAAAAAATTATAGTTTGAAACCAATGAGACGACGTTGCTTTTTTCGCCTACCTCGTGAACAAAAAATATATTTTAAAACCAATACGACGAGTTTTGGTACATTGATGTACTAATTTAAGACGTACCAGGGGATAATGTTATACATCCTTTGCAGATTAACTAAAACATTCGGATAAGTTCTTTAATTACTTCCCAATGAGTCTTCAACCATTTCTGCAGCAACATTTCATATATTTTCAGGATAGTTCTTTACTCCCCCAATAAACAATTCCATGTCTATTTCTTTGAAATTGGACGCCATTTTCGGTAACGCTTTTGTGGTAAACGGCGGACGTGTGCACCGCTCAAGTCATCCAAGGTACTCAGAAACCCAATTGCGTTTTTTTAACGCTGCGGTACCGCTGCGTTGACGGGGGGAATTACGGTGCAAAACGACCGCATGAGCGGCGGCCGAGCGGCGGGCGTTAACGCAACGTCGACGCAGGTACGTGTGCAGTATCCAACAGAAGGCACGTAAACCAAACCGCAAATGCGGAGACCGCACGTGTGCACCGACGCTTAGTTCTACTTGCTGGCCGCAAGGTGGAGCAACCTTGTCACTAACAAAGCCATGTAAGTTAGTGTGGGTTTAGTCCAATGCTGATCTCTGTATCACTCAACTCCTAGTCTTCATTGGAAACACATGTGCCTTGATGGGGCTCATACTCCCACACCGGTAGCTTAGTTTAGAAGCCTTACAACTTTGCAATGGCGACGAGGATGGGATTCGAACCCACGCGAGCAAAGCCCATTGGATCTGGCATTTTCAACTTGGGAACCGTTGCTTTGTTTGGCATCGCTTGCTTCCCTGGATTCGTCATATACGACTGATTGTCTTGATCGCTGTCGTCACGGATTTCTTTTTAGCTCCTTCTCCAACACTTTAATTTAATTCATGCGATTATCATTTTGGCTCTCTTGAATCTGCAACCGACGTTTCATATTAGACCGAAGACCAGCATTGGCTTTCCGCAACGTATTATTTTCATTGCGTAATTGTCCATTTTCAATCTGGAGGCCGTCAACTAGAAAGTGCAATGCTTGTAGCGCATGTAGCATCCCACTCAACTCATTGTGTCGTAGCAGATATTGTAGCAGAACATTTAAGCATATTATTGCACGTAAGGTACTAGTTTAGCTGAATTTTAGGCACAAGTGCCACATTTGATGGGTCGATATTTATACCAAAACCACCAGGCCCAAACTCGTCCTTCTGCTGACAGTTACGCTCATCACTTGTTTTATTTGTTGCTACGACGCCAGCCATCTTCCAAATCTTCAATGAGAACTCGGTAAACCGAGCAGAGCATTCAGTGCCTTCGAAAACCACCAAGTCAACCTCAACCAACCTCCTCCATCTTTTGGGGACTTTTTTTGGGTGTTTTAACCTCTTTTTATCTTTTTAACCATTTTTGCCCTTCTTTGCCCCACTTTCGTAGCCGTTATTGCCCTTCTTTCGCGATTTTTTAGGCTCTTTTACATGACTGCTCCACCACAAAAAGGGCACTTTTTTTTCTTAAAAAGGGGAACTTTGCCGTGAGGGCAGGGACCAAGAGCCCCCCTTGCTCCCCCCTGTGTGCACGTCCCTACTAGAGATGGAAGTGGGTCATTTTTTCCGACCCCAGGCCCACCTGACCCACTTGACCCACTTGACCCACCAAATAAAGAACAAGATGTGACCCACCACACACTATGAAAAAATAATGCAGTCTGCAAAACTTCACATTTTTTTTTCTAGGACCTTTGCAAAACCTTCTAATTGAAGCTTTTCTGTTATTAAGAATAACATCGATGCAAAAGAAGCATTTTGTCCCCCGCCCCTCGTTTTAGTCTGCTGTACAGCCATACCGGCTGAGAAGACTATTGCAACGACTTTGTCCGTACATCCGTCCGTCCGTCGCTTTTTTAACTTCGCAACGGTACCAGAAATTGACGACCACTGTTTACAACGTTCCATTCAGTGTCAAAAGTTAGTTAAATAACATGGCAAATTAAAACATCGTTGCCTCCTTATAGCTAATAGACTTCTTCGACGTAACTAAATTAAATAATAACATTTCATCGTCGAATTGAAATGCTAAAAATTTGTGTTAACGCAGCCGTAAAAACAAAAACATTTTAGCTTCGTTTAAAAGAGTCTTGTCGCATTGTTGCATGAATGAATAGGCTTGCGATCGAACCAAATTCTCCATTAGGCCTATCTGCTACTTACGAAACCAAAACTGCCGTTAAAAAATTAGGCCTAAAAAATGAAAATTAGATCTAAAATCACATTACCATGGCAACGTCAATAGTTGCTACGAGTCGCTGCTGCATTTTCTCCTGTCCCTTCCTTACTACCACTGATCTACATTAGGCTACGTTGCGCATTACGTTGTAACACTGTAACTGTGTGCGCGGAGGCATACCGAGTTGCAAAAATGAATAGGCTTACTGTATACAATCCAAATCTCCGATAGTTGCTACTTACGAAATTAAAGTTGTAAATTAGGCCTAAACGCTGACAATTATGCCTAAAACGTAAAATAAGCTTAAAAGCTAACACATTTGTAACGGGCAATTCTGATGGTTACTGTTTTTAGATTATATAATAGAGATAGCTGTTGTAGTGCATGATAGAGGTGTGCGCCTCAACATAGGACGTGGAGGAACTGCACAGAAGACCAATGCGACTAGATAGTCGCTGTAGCCCCTTGTTTTGTTTTTTTTAGCCTTCTGGGGGAAACAATTTTTGAAAGAGTAAGAAAAATTTTTAAAAACTACTAATAAGACTACTGATTACCGTGGGTCGGTGGGTTAATTGTCTTGACCCATGACCCACATGACCCACGATAAAAATGTGACCCATTTTACCCACTGACCCCCCACTGATGCATGGGTCAGTTCCATCTCTGGTCACTCACTATCTATACAAGTGGGTGTGCTCTGCCGCCGGATTGGACGCGTTCGGTTGAGTTTGGCTTCGGATATTCGAAGGCAGGGATACAAGAAAGCGGAAATGACGTATCATGGCCACTAAAGTAACTGGGCCGCTCTACAACGATATTAGGGGGGTACACAAAATGGCCGCCACGTCTGATTCATTTCGTCGAGGTCTGTTCTTCGAGATAGCAACTTTGTACGGTGCGACGCGACATCTATTGGCGGCTAGTGGCGGTTTTCGAAATAATAATTTCAATCTTTACGTAGATTTTGGTGGCAAATATTTTATTATTTATATGAGTATTTTTAAATGGTGTTTAAAAATATCACTCAGCCACAGTTAAGCTATTTCACTGCGTTTGCAAAAAAAAAGCGACACGTTCGTTGGCAGTTTGTACGGAGGGTGTCGCCCTCGATTGACAAAATGCGGCAACTCAATCGCATCAGCGGCACTTTCGGCGGCCATATTGCCAACTCTGTTTCGTAATGCTATTTTTTTATTCAAGATCCGGCCAGTACTGTAGATAGCCCTGGACGTATCTTTGAACCGCTCATTATGCCCACGAGGTGGTTGAAAGTCGTGTCGAAAGGTGACGCCATACGAAAGTCATTTCTATTAAGACGCACTGTTTGGCTAGTATAGTTTTGGAAAGCACTGTTGTTTGATTAGTAACTGGCGAAGTCTGACCATTGCGCTTGTAGGCCCTCTCACTTTCA
>JAHWFP010146192.1:12023-75131 GCA_023313725.1 Lithobius niger
TTTTTCGCTGTTGGCTTGTTTCCAATTTTCCTTAGTATTATTTCCAGTGATTTGTATCTATTTATTATTCCTCTGCAAACTGCGACATTTGGAACAGGTTTATTGGAGGAACACCCATGTTTACCAATAATCATGAAAGACACAGCAGACTGGAGACCTTGCCAGAATAAAAAGATATTGCGTTTAAAATCTTATTCTGTTAATTCAATAAACTGAAGTATACCTACCTAGATCTCAACTAGCCTGGAGTAGCCTCTTGGTAATTTTTATTAAAATAAAATATTAAAAACCCTCCCGTGAAAGTTTTACTATCAAGCTAATGCGAAATACAATTGCTTCAACCAGGCAAACTCATGTTGTAAAGCGTGTCGTGCCAAATCAACATTTATATTTTGGGAGAGAGGTGGAAGGCAAAAATTACATTGTAGCGAGTAAGAGTACAGAACTCACACTTTCATGCTTCCAGGACAAAGACTGAATTGCCTGTATTATGCTTGGTATCTAATTATTTGGGTCGAATGGCAGACATGATTATTATAGTCTAGCTAACCTAGGACACTACAGGTGAGTTACGTGACAAAAAAAAATTCAAGTACACTTGTTGTTTCTCAAAATAGCTTCAGAAGAGGGAAATTATTTTAATTGTGGCTCTGAATGATGCATGGTGCCAATTCCTGTTCTTTATGCATACTCCTATGCCAGCTATTTATGTTGGCCTCTTGGTAACTAACATTATCAAATCCTTACACATACTTTCCTCCTCTACCGGTATTGTCTGCTCCAAACTCCGAGCAATGTTTTTCTTTGATTTGAACTTACTATACGTAAAAAAAGAAGGAACAATCGTAGCCAAATTAGAATTAAACTTAAGCACTCTGCAACAAAAACAGACACAAGGAAAGATGTGTTCTATCTTCTTTAGGCCTCCAACTGAATAGAGGCCGGTTTTGTACATTAGAAGATAATGACGGGTGTACAAAATAACTATAGAAATAATAGATGTTTGCTACTTCAAAAATATTCGACATTAATGATGGATTCTGGAAATTTACGCAGTTTTATATTTTGTACAATTCTCCACAAGGGCGATTATTATTTTATAAATTAGTAATGAAAAGAAACTTATCTATAAAGGAGGTAAAATACTCGGCGCTTTCCTATTTCTTCTTACTCCAATACTAACATACCGTTCTTTTGCTTTATTTGTGCTATACCAACAGTTAAATTTTTAATGTTTAAATGTTGAAATGCTAGAGTAATAACACAATCACACATAAAAAATGTGAAGTCATATAGTTCCATCGGAATTTAAGACGTTATTTTTTGTTAATCAACAGTATTTATTAATCTGGTAAAACGTTATCTTTGATGTAGTCGGTAGATTGGGTATTGTGCATTTCTTTATTTTTGTTTAGTTGCCAGGATTGATTCATTTACGTTACATAAGTTTGAGTGTTATTTCCAATCAAAACCTATAAATTTTTGTTTTGTATTGACAACTAACTACATCCTGCCTGAGTTTTTGTTTTTCGACTCAAAGGTACCTTTTTTAGAAATAATTTCAGTCCGAATTGGTCTTGGGCACCCTTCTTTCAATTCCACCCAAAAAACTGTCGGTTGAGGGATTTCAGGTAAGCTGAATGCAGAACTATATTATCCTAAATTATACTTTACTCTGTGTTCCTGGCTAATCTAAAGACATGGTAGAACTATCTATCATAAGTATCACGGGTGAGTAATCAAGGACATAATCTGCAGTAAGTAATTTCACCAAAATGTAGTTAATCCATTTGTCGCAAATCTTGTTTACTTGCAGATTGCTGGGGCCTATAGCTAATTAAGTCTTTATCTGTCTAGTCTTACATACGTGGGCATATCTATGCCTATTTATTTCATCCCCGTTTCCTGCGATCTAGAACCTTCTAGATGTTTCCATTTCCCGTAATACCCTTGTTATTTCGCGGTTGTCAGGGGTAACCAACGGAGCCAGGATGTAAAATCAGTTAGCTTTCAGGCCAGCCACCTGGCTGGTTCTCCTCGACCCCTGCTAGGTCTGCTCGTTTTTCTACCTAAGCCTTTAGTAGGCCTGTTTTTATTGAATCGTTAGTTAGGGTAGCTTTCCTGGTTAGGCCCAAAGTAGACTGAGTTTCTTTTGGTCTAAACCTAAAGTTCTGGCCCTATTTTCCAATCTCAGACTAGACTTCTCTTTCATTTAGCTACTTTTTCGTCACCACTGTCTGAACCTGCTTCTTTTCGTTGTTACCTATGACACTTTTCCAGTGGTTGTATGAACAGCCACCCAGCTTCTCATCAGCGAGTTTTCGGCATTTATTTTTACGTATTACACAAAGGACGTCTTTGGGTCAGAAAGGTTGTCTTTATGCTAAATTTATATAGACTTTACTAGAATGCTACTGGTTTAGTTTCTGTTTTATAAAAGGATGAAATCTAAAGTAAAAAATTCTCTGGCCTTATTATTTTGTTATCTTGGATATAACTTTTCTTGGGAAAAAATTAAGTTCGACGTATAATTCGTAAATTATTTACATTCAACAGTACTAATAGTTTAAAATTATGCCGTTACTGCTGGCTACCTAGGATTTTTATAAAGTTTTCGTAAAAGAAAGTATTTCTTTCCCGGTGTCTGTAGCTTTTTGATGTGCACCCAGCGTTAGCCATGACGCTAGAAGGAGAGAGGGTCAATTTTGCTAGGTAAATCCTTCGGAAATCCTAGGTTCTTTTACGTGCCACAATCAACATGAGCACGAGATATCACAGGGCCATTCTTTGCCCGAAAATGCCAGAGGTTGCTGACGCCGAATTCGAACCAGGACCGCTGGCACAGGAGTCGGTCATGCTAACCATCAGTGTTCAAAGAAATATTCTTCTTAAATTTTGTTTGAATCGAACCAAGCCATGGAATTAAACCCTGTAGAAATAACTATTTAAGAGACACACTTAATGCCAATCACCCCACCCCATGAAGTGTTCTCATCAGAAGCGTACAGTGTTTCATGCAGCAAAACAAATACGTTTTCGCTTAAGTTCGTAGAATATACTTGTTAAATTTCCTACAAATTGGATCATGAATTTAGCGACAACTGCAGCACAAACAGACAGTTGATGTTCAGCAATAGTATAATGTTTCTAAAAGTATGAGGGATGTACATTAAAAATCTTTGTTGACTAAAAAGAAATTCCAATGACTTGCTTCTACTAACTTTCTTCCAATGGGGAACAAAGAACCTAAAGATGTCAGACTGGTTACACTTTATCAATTATGCACATGCACAAATCCCTGCAAAAGCTTCGCAAGCTATCATTAAAATAAATGTTAGGTTAGACATGTTGGTCCATATTGACCATTAGTAATCGTTAATTAAGATTTTATCCTTTTCAGATAATTATGAGTTTAGCTACCAAACTCAAAGTGAAGCCCGTTCAGATTAGTGTAGCTGGTAACATGTTTAGTGTCAACATGAGTACTTTTGCAACGGTGAGTGAGAGACAAATATTATAGTCTACGTAATGCCTGATAGGTAAACATTATATCATTTGTCCTGCTTTTTGATTTTTCCAGATCGTGGGAACAATTCTTACATATTTGATAGTTTTGGTGCAGTTTACTTATACACCTGCAGAAGAAAAGAATACTCACTGCAATACAACACTAGCCAAAGCAACAAACTAAAGCATTGTTTATTTTTTATGTAATTAACTCACTGTGAATAGTCATAATTTATTCATAAGTAGTTACGCAAATAAACGTAAGCACAGGAAATGATTTCAACTGATTGTTTGAACGGGATAATTAATATCTTTCACCCTACAGGAAGAAAGCAATCTGATTACTAATTGTGCCTAAATCTCTAAAATTCCTTTAACAGATTTAAATTTTACCCTAGCTGTTCTGCCATCAGAACAGGATGGAATTTATATTCATAATAATAAATGCCTAATTATATCCACAATCACCATCCATATCACTCCAGTTAAGCAGAAGGCATTACATTGTTATGGTGTTAAAGGTCACATTTCAGTCCGATGTTGATTACATTATTTCCAACGTACTTTATGAAAGCACATTCCTGTCTAATAGTTAGGGAGATAGGTGAAAAAATCATGCCTTTTGTCATAAAAGCATGAAAATTGGCAGAAAACCTCCTTGTTATCTATTAATAAAACCTAGGGATGGGGCCACCGGAAATGGGGTCCAGGGTAGCGGTGACGCCATTTTTCAAAATGGTGGACTAAAATTGCAGCCGCCACACCAAAAAAGTGACATAAAAGTCAAGCACATAGCATATCACCCTTAATTTCACTTCTAACGGTTCACTAATTTCAAAGTAAATGTCACAAAGGGCCCATCTGATGATTTATGACATACGTATATTTTATGCAAGAGCGACTTTGAATAAATTACGTCTGTAAGTAATAAGACAAGCTGAACACTGGTTTCTAGTTCACAATGCACAGCTACAATGACACAGCTGTGCATTTTAAGGCTACCCTTAAACATTTGCATCTAGATATCATGTAGCCCTTTTTGAATCCACTGCGAAGTAGTTCACGTACTGACCTTCCTGCTTCTGGCAGTGTTGCCCAAAAAGGCTTCCATTCTTCAGGGTCTGTCCTACCGCAATCACCAGGCGAGTGGAGGTTTTGTACTGCAATCAGTGTCATTTCCCCATATCTCAATTAACTCAAATGGCTTTATTATCTTTAAATCTTTTCCCCATACATATCCTCCTTGGTACACTTCCCTTTTTGTGTGTTGCACTAAAGGCGGCCTTAGTTGGTGGAATAGCATCAATACTGCGTCCTTTCCTCACAAAACAAGCGTTCGACGTGCCTGATCAATATCTTTCTGAATCCTGGTTCTGTCGTACAGCAATATGGTGCATCATTACAAGTTGAATATACACTCGTCTGAGATATCCGAGGATTCATCAGAAAGTTCAAGGAACATCTTAGTTGCATCATCAAATACTTTCCACCTGTTCCAGCATGAACGTTTCACCCTTGTTGCAGTTGATGATGTAGTATCACATCCTGTGTTTGTGTGGAATGTCGGTACATCTCAAGACTTTTCATCGCCAAGTGATACAGCAATTTCGTGTGCAGGAATGTAACGATACTTTTAGCCTGAACCGAATGCAACTGTACATCACCTAGCTTAGGCACTGATGCAATGGCCAGTACAAGTAGATCTGTATCAACTGTACGCACTAGAATCTTTTTAAAGCCTCTTTGCACACATCAGCTGTGTGGAGCAATATGCGGGTATCCGCTTCCTCATGGTCATGAGGAGCCTATTGTTACTATTCAGCGCAGGGCAGGGCTAAATATCTTTCCGAAAGTGCTGACTACCTGCTTTCGAAACAGGGCAAGACTAGTGAATGCTTTGTATGAAAACTAAATAACTAAGTTTTATTTTCGTCAAAGTGAAGAAACTGAGCCCACTACATAATTCACAGATAGGCTTGTGTTCCATCCACTCTTCTTCTGATTCCTCTGCCACGTTTATTCCTGGCATGAAGCTTTAAACTGTTAGGACGGTAATCGTCCCAAATAATATCAACCGAGTTGCTGTTTGTGGCAAGCCTTCCACATACGGTAAGAAAATATTCAGTGCATATTCATTGAAGGTTTAAATGCAGTTTGCCTCAGTTTATTAATGTTGCATGCACCATCCAGAATAACTGCATCAGTATGTGGTGTTTCAGGGTGGTGTTTCAACACAGCTTTCTAGGCAGTCCAACAGGTCGGATTTCTTTCCAGTTCATTGCATTGTGATTTGGAAGGACGTGATAATGGATTTGCATGCTTGAAAAACATTTCAAGATCACCATCACGTGTCTGGCTAGCTATGTACAGTCTGGAAAATGATTGCAGTCATTTTGCAAGGGCTAGACTTCTAGATTTGTTTTTGATGCCTTGGGAGGAGATTGTTGAAATGGATGGAGTTTATTCTCGGTTATGGGGGTCTATTAATGGCTTTTTTCGTTACAGCAGTCATTCTTTCACAAACTACTTGTACTGTCTGTTTCCTTCATTTTCACTATTGTGCATCGAAGCCACAGCAGTTGAGTCAACAACATGATGGGTATTGGTTGATAGAGGTCCTTTGCTTCATCGTCAAGGAATGGGCTACCCATTTTTTTCAGTCACACTTGTTAGTGATTTCACCTGTCGTGGAAAAGTTGACTGTACGCTTATTGAGTCTTCATGATGTGTGTGTCAAGGTCCATTATCAACCCTTCGCTTTGCCAACTAGACTAGAATTCGACAGCAATTTCAGGTCCAGCCACCATCCATTTTTCGTGGGCTTCTGGGTTCTGGGTCAATCCAACTGCTCCTCCATCCCTTTTTACAACAACACTGTTCTGCTTATGGTCCGGATCAATAGCCATTGATGAGAATGCTCTCCTGCTCTTACGTACTACGATATAACCATTTTCGACTGCTGCTCCTGTATCTACTGTAGGTGTTTTCTCAAGACTGACCAAGTCTCGTATATGCACTGAAGCCCATCTTGCATAGTTGGTATGGTTAAACACAAAGCAACATGGGGTTAGTTTTGTCAAACTCTCTATGTAAAGATTGCAATTTCCTTCCCATAGTGACATAACGTGCATTAGAAGGATGAGTTCAAAATAATTAGTGATATACCAGAACTGAATCTGAGGAGAGTCTTGGCATCTTCGGGTGCCCCAACTGTCAAACCCTTTCACGATTTCACCAGAACCAATAAGTTCTATGTAGTTATTGTAAGCTGCCTTCGTCAGGATGTACGTACAAACAGCTAGCAGTATATTGCTGTGAATGTCTTGTTTCTGGTTACGTGGGATGCGTTTAAGAATGATTCACATTTCCAGCAGACATAACCTCAGCCTTGACTAAAGCGTTAACCTGTCTGGGCCTCCAAGAATGACAGCTACCAATGAACAAAGGGGCTGAGGGAGGGCTTGACTTGACTATCTTCTTTGACGTTACCACTAGTTATTAGTTCTATTTGAAACATATCCCTCCTGATTAATTGGCTGCATTAGCAATACCTTCATCATCACGATCTTCTTCACGCAACTTTTTCAGAGCATATCTCATAACCAAATCAAGTGCTAAAAGCACATTGCGACCTTGTTCGGTTGCTTTCAAGTTCTCAAAATTTACCACTATTCCTGTTTTTAAGTTTGTACTATGAACGTGGTGCTGAATGCCTACCTGTTCAAGGCGATCTGAATACAGTTTTGAGATATGTTAGTTTAAAGACTGGATCAACTTCAGTGTTTGTTCCTGTCTCTTCAAGCTACGACACCAATTCTGCAAGGACAATACCATGATTTATGGTGTCGGTACTGCTACCTGTATCAGCCAATATGTTGCATAAAGCAGTCAGACAACGTGCATGTACTTCATGTCTTATGCAACCAGATCCTCTGTATTCAGGTTTGCAAGTAGTCTCTCGTGAATGGCACATTTACAAACACGGGCATCAAGGCGGAAGGTTGATGCGACATGAAGTCTCTCTGAAGATAATTGATTGATTGATGATTGATGATTGAGTGAGGGAAAAAAAACATCTCGTTCCTTGATACTTCATGAGTACTGCTTAAGCGAGTGTACTCTTTGAGGTACTTTCCTCACCAACTTCAGACCTAGCTTTCCTCTTCTTAGCTCGTTTGATTGAACTTAATGCAACATGACTTGTGACACTTTGCTCCATGTTGCCGCAGAGTCGCACAAATACCATCTCTGTCATCAAGCTATCTGTGTTCATGAGCTTAGCTCTTAATTCGTGGAAGTGAATTATGTTATCAGCCAAAGTTTTACTTCCTCACCCAGGACTGTAATCTGCAGGGCACTTCAGGGATTCATTAGTTTCTTTTTGACACAGCGCACACATTATCCAACTTGTTATCGGGTCAGACTCACAGTCTACTTAGCATTTTTTCAGTGGCTTAACTAGCTTGACTATATTTTTATCACCTATTTTAAGTTCTATACTTTAACTTTAGACCAGAAAGCAAGGAAATAAACAGGTGAAGCAAAAGAACAATAAAAAAAATACTTGTTATACTATAATTAGGATTTTGCTATTATTTTATAATGTTTAGCACTGCTTTTCTATAAAACAGTTCCCAAGGGTTGAATTTTTGAAATTTTTGGTGGCCCCACCTCTAAATCTGCAATTTAGAATATACAGTGACATCCTACCAAGTTTCATGCTTTTATGATAAAAGGCACGATTCTTCCCTTTTACTGCACGTATCTACCTAACTATAAAGATATCTTTCGGATCAACCGGACTTCTCATCCACATCTCTCTCCTTTCCTGCTTTCTTCTGCTTTCCTCCCACTAACAAACCATTAAATTTACATAAAAAAAAGGAAATACTGATCGTCATTTGAATGTTGCATTTTATACTGCACATTGAAATTGCACTATTTTTCTTTCGCTATCCGTTTTACTTTATGGTGTATTAACCTTGTGGTTGTCTAAGGCGATTAAAAAGACCTCAGTCTTATTCACCAACTGAGCAATATAGACACTGTTTCTCACTCTCTCTTTTTGTCCTCTTGTCAAATTTTTTTAAGACCAATATTTGGATTCTGATCAAGGATCTCTCGGTCATGCTATAACACCTATGTATCTCGCCTCAAGTCCTGTGAAAATCGCCTCTTCATATAATGTGAGCAGATTAATTCTTTACCCTACCATCTCCGAACCCTTAGTACTGTCGAACATGGGGACCTGATGGTAAGCGACTAAACGGTTAATAACTTCTTTAATCCAAACGTCATGACGTTTTTTCTTGGTAAATACTAACAATCGTGTGGGATCATTGGCGGGAGACGGACAAAATGGTAAGGCCCTACCCCATATTCCTGAAATTACAGGTAAACTTTGACGAAGTTAGCATATTTATTCTGTGAAATTCTGACAATTGGCTTTTCAAACGTTTCTATGACATTAAAATTCATGAAAATGAGTTGTTTTACAGGGCTCCAAGAATTACAGCATTCAACAACCCTTGAGATTGTATCCTTATCTCTTGGACCCCATTTTGAATTGCAGTTTCATTTACCGCCCCCCCCCCCCCACCCAAAAAAAATTCCTGGGTGCACTACTGAACATTCGAGGTGCAAACTGGTGTAGGGGAGGATAGCAGTGAGTCTTCTCTTGGCCTGACCTGGGATTTTCCAGTAATCTTATGTGGGATTTACTGCTTACATCAACAGAGTTGGGTATTGCTCTTTCGATGGTATGCTGTGCTGGCATGCAAGCAGCAATTGCTCAGTTACGTCATCCAAAACAACGCAATCTGAAGGTTTATAACTGAGTTATGTATTTCAATCGCCATAGTTATGATGTTCTAACATGATGAACTATAATATTATGAAGCAAAAAAAAATCAATGTATAATTTCATAATGTTACGTTGTCATGAATGTATGTGTTAGGTTGCTCGGCCCACAACGTAGGAACTGAAACAGAAGTTTACGAATTTCGAAATCCAGTAACTTCGAGCCTTTATCTTCTTCTAATACAAGTTACTCTTCGGTTGTATGTCTGGAAATTACACTGTTTGTTTCTACTATTACTTTCGTTATAATGTTTGACCTGGTGGGGGATTGAGGTTTACGGCCTGTCAACAGCTAGGTCAGTACCAAAAACCTCAGTCACAGTGCACTGGTCTGGGTTGTGACTGTGGCACACATTTCATGAGCTACATAGTCATCAATGTATTGCTAGGTTATTCGATCCCCAATGTAGGAACTTACACAGAAGTTTTGGAATTTACAAATTAAGCCACTTCAGCCTTTGTCTCCTTCTGATAACGTTACTTTTCGGCTCTATTTCTGGAAATTACACTGTTTGTTTCTGCTATTACCTTCAATATAACGTGTATTCTGGTAGGTTGTGTGTTTGTGTTGACCTTGACATGGATAATACGTGTGCTGTAATTTTTATTCTTTGCACTTAATAACGGGGTGCAGCAATCCTCGAAACGTCGTGTATTTTACTGTATTTTGTTCACTGTTAAAGCTTTTTTTATGACTTGCGCTGGTAGGTGGATTGAGACTTTACGGCCTGTCGACAGCTAAGTCAATACCAAAGCTTCAGACACAGTGCAGTGGCTTAGGGTGTGACTGTGCCACAGATTAAAAAGATGGTTAACAAACCCATAATCTAGATCTTAGCATATATCTGTACACCCTCCAAAAATTACAAGAAAATACCCAGGAGAACAATCTCGTTGCCCAATTGATAGGAAAAATCTTCTGGAAGATGGAAACGACAAATATAACCATTAAGATTGGTGACAGTCAAGTAGCTCAGGACTGACTGTAAGGGGGCAGTGGCACCAACGATAACCAGGAGGGATGCCCCCCTCAAGAGGAAGCAATAATATAGGTTGGTTAGACCACTATGTGAACGTGCCAACACCACCTGGTTTTAGCGGCTGCAGCAAGAAGCATAGTGCTGTCCCTCGACACTGCCTTTAATAGCCTGCAATCTATTAGTCTTGTTTGTTCCACAAGAGTTGCCAAACATCATCCCACCCCAGACGTAGAGTTGTAAAAGCGTCCAAGAGAACAAGGCTGAGATCCCTTTCGAAAGGGATAGAAAGGGCTCCTTTTGCTACTGCATCAGCATGATCATTTCAACCTCACCCAACATGGCCTGGACCCAGCATAAAATCCATTTTCTGCTGACCAGGTATTCGGGAAATTAGAGCTGTGCCAAGGGGTTCCGAGGGTTGTACGATGTCAAGGCTTCAATGCCACTCATGGAATTAGTAAAACTGCTAAAATGCATGCGCCAAAGCTCAAGGATCCATTCAACAGCCAGATCAAGTGCCAGAAGCTCTGCTGAAAACACAGAATGGCCTGATGGAAGGCTACGGGAAACAGTCACTTCCTTATGCATACGAACACATGCTGTGCCGACTAATGGCTTTGACCCTCAGTGAAATCCCTCAATATTTGGTGTACTGATTACACAGCTGCCGGAACTACTACCATTACCTTGCTGGTGGAGTGGGACTTTTTGTTAAGGCTGCCAGATGGAATGCGAAAATGCCGCTTGGGACAACGAAAGGGGCCATTGACATCTCCCCAAGCCTCTAGATGTGAGGCGGGTCATTTCAAAGGCCATCTCCTGACAGGACTGATGAAGTCTATCACAGGAATCACCCTTACCCACCTGACGTCTGCTTCCCAGCAAGTTTCTCCAAAACCATGGGCCAAGCAGGACTGAATTGCATAGCATGCAGCTTCACAGCGTATTGAATGGCTAGCTGCTACCGGTAGACTGTCAAAGGTGATTTTGAGTTTCAGGGCTAACCACTGGATATGTCTGAAATGTAACAGTCGCCAAACTATGCCCACTGTGGCGCACTGGGTCCAACAATCCACCGTGTTGCTTCCAGAGCTCTGTAGATACGCAGCATAACAGTGCAATCTCGTCCCCATGAAGTGCACAACCGAACCCGTAATATGTTAAGGGCATGGAAGCCTTTTCTTTAAGTTGACATGGAGTTCTGTTCTGTATTACCTCTTGTTGTTCCATCTTTTTTTTTCATTTGGGAATGATGCAAACCTAATAAAAATGGTGTTCAACAGTGATGGGCGTAAGTCAATTTTAGACTTGGGATTAATTGACTCAATTCCACTTTTTTGGACTTGGTGCAATTGATTATACGTAGGGCAATTCCAGGTTATGAATTCATGGAGTTGACTTCGTTAATCTTCAATTCCGCTTGAATTAATTTGAACTTGAATTGGGTATTTGCCAAAATTATACACTGACTTCATAGGAATTAACTTGATGACCATCAATTCAGCCCACATTGCGCTCATGTTGACTTTACTTGCCAAATCATCCATTGGATTGGCATGCCTAGATTTGATTTGATTTTTAGTTGACTTAAAATTCCTGGTTTTCACCTGATTTGGTTCAACTTGAAATTCAGCCCAATTTCACTAAATTTAAATCAATTTAGCGAATTTCAGCCTCAAAATTTTTCAGCCTCTAAGTTTTCAACAATAGCCTAAATTTGAAGTAACACTGGATCAACAGCAAGTCAGTGAATTTGAATTGATTTGTCAGATTGAAAATGAAAAGTAATTGATTGGAAATGATTTGAAATAGCAAATACAGAATTTGGCAATGATTTGAATTGCATTGAAACACGGCAGTAACTAGGTTGGAATGGACTCTAACTCAAATTGGAATTGATATGGAATGGAATTTCAAATCAACAGTGTTTAGATTGAAATGAATTTGAGTTGACTTGCTGTTCACTTGGTGTCTTGGTAATTGGCTGAAATAAATTAAAATAGATTTGTACCCATCCCTGGTGTGCAGCTAGCAGAGTGTACAGAAAGAATAATGTGTCCATATTGCGTAAACTATTTACGTTACTCCACACTAGTTCTTGTTGGCAAACATGGTTATCGTATCGTGTGCAAATGCCAAATGTAAAAACACACTTGGCACCTTTAGGTGAAGCCGTATCGGCTTATAGTTTATAGCTATAGTACAACGGAAATGTTGAACATATGTAAAATGCAGAATTCCCTCGAAATGGAAGCAATTTTAGAACCATGATTAAATGTTAGACTTCTGTCATTATATTGTTGAATAGTTTTTTTTTTCACTTTGGAGTTGCTGATTCATCTTTTCATGTGGTTGGGACTCAGTGAAAACCTGGACTCGATTATTTAGGAGCCACTTATTTTCTTTCCGAAACGTTTTTCAAAGATCCCAAACAACCACATGGGTATATAGTTATTACGTGTAGTAACTACAGTAAACCACTATTCAGTGAACATCAACCTTCCATGCCAACCTCCTTATCAGCTCGTAGCTTTGCATATAAAAAGATAATACCTCCTCCGCATACAACCCAAAACAGAAGATACAAACGGGAACAATAATGAATCCAATCATGCCTTGGAGAGATTAAAGACAGTGGCAGTGACAACTGACGAATGGATGGAGTTCCGCAAACCCCTAAAGTGGTACAGCTCTTTCTGTAAAGAATAGACCACAGATAAACCATACCTCAAGAAAGTTCCTGTTCGATGGAGTAAGTAAATAAGTCGAAAATGCTTATCAAATTGGTGATGCCGATATATCCTGGAAGGAAACATGTTGTGAATGAAGGCATCATTGAATGTAAGGAAAATTTCACTGCGAAATAAATTTTAACTTATTTGGTGGTAAACAGAGAAGACACTATTGATCAGTAATTTTTAAGATTATGGAATGACCCAGTCATGTAGGAATTAAAATATGGCAAATACAGACAGAGGTGGCAGAAATAACAAGAGCAGTACGGCCATGGAGGCACAGTTCCACAGACACAGTGAAAGACCCTCGAAAGGACGATAACTGAATTATCATCCTTAACAGCCAGAAAGCTAATTAGACATCTAGAATAGTAAACTTCGCCATGGGCGCAAGACTGACAGAAGTGGAAGTAAACATACTAGTAGGTTAGATGATGTAAAAAAAAATCGTTTACCAATTCAGGAATGTCGTTATCATCGAGGTGGATATTCCCATCCAAATTTATCAGACGGAGTGGCTAGTTTTTGTCTATTAACTTAAGGTTTGAGGAGCATTTCATTGCAAAACCTTTGTTCAACACAACACTGAAGAATCTGGACACTGGACTGAACACTGTCCACTGAACACTGTCCACTGAACACTGGACTCTGAATTGCTCCAAGCATGTGTGCTGATGTCACAAAAACCGACACGCAGAATACATTTGAGAAGAGCGGCGTGGCGGGCCTTGTTTCAACAACCCAGTTTCGTCAGTACGTTTTTACGGTTTTATTGTTCATATATGTGTTTAAACTGTAACCAATTAAAAAACTAAAAAAGCCAAGGGTGCTACAAACAATTCAAAACGTCGTTTCGAAAAAAATCCTTTTTTCGTCTTCAGGTTGGGAGATTAATTCCACATAGCAAGGCCACCAAGTAGCCTGTTGTTTAAATGGCTACATAACAAGTTAAAAGTGTGTTAAAAATAATAAAAGCCATAATTACTCCTCTCAAAAGAGGCAGAGAAATATGGCAAAGCTCAAGCCCACCTGCTCATTGGGAAACTAAGATGCAAGTGAGCTATATGCAAATATAGCTGCTTGCATTGTCATGGAGCAGTAGATTTCAAAACGTGGATTGTTTTACGTTTTAATTTTTTCTATTATAATTTTCCAGTTTGAGATTTTTGATTGTGGGGAAATATTCTTTAAGAAGATTGTTATCCATAATTAGGTGGTTGTGGACTGGTGGTTGATGCGTATGAATTACTAAAGTTTCTAAGTTGATTCGGGCACGAGTTTGTTTTTCTTTGAACAGAATTGTGGTGACAATTCATATTTTTGGGAAGCTTTTATTTTAATTCCTACCATAGATAACCATACTTTGTTTCACATAACGATGCTTTTACTGTATCATTTGTTCATGTACCTTACTTGGGCCAATCCTACAGCTCCTGTGTCCAACACGTTTGGCGATGCCATCCGGGGCCATAGAGTCCCTGGCAGGTCTAACCTTGGTGGTAAGGCATTCGTGTCCCCATACCTCATCCCACCACCTTCCCTTGGCCACATCGCTACCTTTATGTGAGGTTATCTTCTGTTTTTAAATTGGGCTGGCTTTTAGTGATCCCAGGGTCCTTGCCAGACCTGTTGCTATTGTGACGAATTGTTTTTATTATTTATTATTATTATAGAATTTGGACTTGTTCCAAGGCAGCGGTAGTGCCCTGTGGCAAAACAGTCTGGTGAGATTCCGGTATTAAGGAAATGTTGCACAAGGGAATTAGATTCGACTTTGTGTTTGAAATTCCATTTATGGGAAGCCATTCGCTCCTTTAGTTTTTGTTGGCTCTGTCCTACATAGTTGGCTGTGCATGTGGCATTCCCACAAGGAATGCGGTAAACCGTGTTTCGGATGTTCATTTTTTCATCTGTTTTTTTTTAATGTTTTGGTGGTGCATTGTGATTTGCTTTACGTTTGGGTGACTATTAGAAACTAACCGAATATTACTGAATGCAAGTTTTTCCTGAGATTTTCAGTGACCCTTTGTAGATACGGCAGAGTAATGAAAGGGACAGGCGGGGGGGGGGGGGCGGGGGGCGGGACATTTGGGGCTTTCAATGCTCTTGAGATGAGCTGGTCAACGTACCCGAGTCGGTATCCATTCTCCACGTACTTACGCAAGACATACTGAAATTCGTTATGAAGCAGATCAGGATTAGTAGTGTGCGAATTAAAGCGTTTTACTTCGTTAATCACGACATTCCTTTTGTAATGCACGTCAACGGAAGAGTTGTAGTGCAAGGTGCAAGTTGATTGCATGCTTTTACGAAAATGGGTGAATTCTACACAATTATTACTGTTTATGATAACATTAATAAAAACCAAGGCAATATACTAAGCAACAGTGTATGATATTAAAGTGATTTTAAATAAGTTAAAACCGAAAAAAAGTCAAGTGGTTATGATGGTTTTTTGTTAGAGCATTTTTGGCAACAAAAGAAAACACTTGTGAATTCATGGTAATACTCATAAATAGTATTATAAAAACTGAGAAATGGCCGGATGCACTGAAAAATTAAATAATAAGAGCAATAATATTTTTAAAAATGGCGAACAAGATAACGTAAACAACTATAGACCAATATCACTGCTACCAGTCCTCAATAAGATTATTGAAAATTTTTTTGACACCAAAATTGAAACATTCTTTAACAAATACAATATCTTAAATAAAAATCAGTTTGGATATAGAAAAGGAACAAGTACAATTCATGCATTAAAACAAATAAACAACAATGTGACAAGAGCTCTTATTGAGGGTAAATTTGTGGGGGCAGTTCAAATTGACTAAAGTAAAGCTTTTGACACACTAAGATTTGACATTCTGCTTGAAAAAATCTATAAAAGTGGTCTCAGAGGTAAAATGTTAAACATAATAAAAAGTTATTTTACCAATAGAACATGTAGTGTAAAAATTGGAGATGAAAATAGCACTTGGACAGACATAAAGTATGGAGTGCCACAGGAGTGGCCACAGGAGTGCCACAGGAGTGCCACAGGAGTATGGAGTTCCGTACTGGGACCCCTACTTTTTATCAAGGACTGCAGTAGCAGTAGCGGTCTTTATGTAAGCCTCAGCATGAACTTCCATGTTAAACGTCAAACTTTGAACTCCAGTAGTTTCGCCCAAAATTGACATAGACCAACGAAATTCGGTATTTGAGGTCGTGTCATAACTATTTCACCGCATTACAAATTTTAATGACAACAATTGAACCGTTCGGCGTCCACGGCATGGCCATTTCTTGTTGTTGTTGTTGTTCTTGTTGTTGTTGTTGTTGGGACTCTTTGCTCTGACCTGGAGATCGAACCACTGAACCTATTTTCAAGTTCTATAGCTTAAAACGTAGGTATGGACATCGCCTAGGGCCTTTCACAGGCTATTTTATGCAACTACAATATTCTTGACACAGAAAGCCAAATGGGCTACAACTTTTGCTCTCACCTAGAGATCGAACCAATGAACCGATTTTCAATTTGTATAGCTTAAAATATAGGTATAAACACCAACCAGGGCCTTTTGAACACGATTTTGATGTTACTACAATATTCTCGTCGGCAGAGCAAATATTATTGTAGAGCACTGGGCAGAAACCATTAATGTTGTTGTTATGACTCTTTACTCTCACCTGGAGACCGAACCACTCAACCGATTTTCAAGTACTATAGCTTTAAACGTAGTTATGGACAAGGCATAGGGCCTTCCGCAGGCTATTTTAATGTAACTATAATATTCTTGACACGGAAAGCCAAATGGGCTAGAACTTTTGCACTCACCTAGAGATCAAACTAATGAACCGATTTTCAATTTCTATAGCTTAAAATGTAGGTGTTAACACCGACTAGCGCCTCTTGAACACGAATTGGATGTGACTACAGTATTCTCGTCGGCAGAGCAATTATTATTGTAGAACACTGGGCACAAATCATTAATGTTGTTGTAGCGACTCTTTGCTGTCACCTGGAGATCGAACCACTAAACAGATATTCAAGTTCTATAGCTTAAAACGTAGGTATGGACATAGCTGAGGACCTTTCGTATGATATTTTAATGTAACTACAATATTCTTGACACGGGAAGCCAAATGGGCTAGAACCTTTGCTCTCACATAGAGACCATTGAACCGATTTTGAATTTGTATAGCTTAACATGTCGGTATTAACACCGACCAGGGCCCTTTGAACACGATTTAGATATGACTGCCGTATTCTCGTCGGTAGAGCAATAATTATTGTAGAGCACTGGGCAGAAGTCATTAAGTTGTGAAACAAATTTCAGCAAATCAAGCTAAAAACACGAAATTTGGTACACAAGTCTTCTTACCATTAAAAATCAAACCCGCCATGGACCTCCATGAAATACCCCCAAATACCTTCAGGGCCTCCCCGCCTGTGCCCACTCCCAGGGGCTTGGGCAACAAATTCTTCCAGATCAAGTAAAAAACATGAAATTTGGTGTACAAGTCATGCTTAGCAGCACAAATCGAATCAGCCAAGGAACCCCATGAAATACCTCACAAAGGGCCCCCAGCTCCCTCCTGTGCCCCCCTCATTGGTCATCGATGTTTCATGAGGTGCAAAGAAGGGACAAGGGATGCTGGGGATGCTGGTGGTAATTCGTGGGGATCCATGGCTGGTTCGATTTCTACTACTAGAAGTGATTAGCGTACCAAAATTCATAGTACCAAGATTCATAGTAGTACAGGTGAGTGTGGTAGGGGGATGGGAAGAGGCCTTAGGGAGCATCTTGAGAGATTCCATAGCTAGCTCGATTTATTAGCTACGAATTGATTTGTGTACTAAATTTCATGACTTTTAGCTTGATGTTCATAATTAGCCCAAATTCTGGCCCGTAACAGCTATGCTACACCTCAAAATCGAACCAATGAACCGATGCTCAAGTTTTACAGCTTAAAACATAGGTATGAAGAAATCCTATGGCCTTTTGGCTTACATCCGTGTTTTATACGCTTAAGCATTTTTTAATACTAATAGTGTATATAAATGACTTACTAGATGTGAAATGGATATCTGAAATAACACTTTATGCTGACGATATCTTCTTACTCTCAATACACTACAACAGTAAAAAAATAAATAAACATTTACAAAACGATTTTGATAAACTGAGAATCTACCTTTTACAAAATGACCTTATAATGAACGATGACAAAACATACTATATACCAATAAAAACGTAACATATGAAAGACACAAAAACAGACATCACCATTTGTAAAGTTAATTGTAACACTTCAATGTGCAACTGTAAGAAAATTGTACACAAACATTGTAACAGATATTTGGGACTTGAACTCGATAACAATAAGAAATTCTATGAACATATAGAAAAATTAAGCTTAAATATCGGAAAAACAATACCAACTCTTTATAAAATTAAAAACACATAAATGAAAAAAAAATTGTTTTTGAAGCTTTAATTATGTCGCATATAAATTACGGTATATCAATTTATGGGTCAACAACGAAAACTGTGATTTCACAATTACAAAAAAAAGTTGCAAAGAGAGCTAGCTATACAAGTACTATTTAAAAAACATGAAAATAAAAAAAAGCAAAGACAAACACATAAATATAATAAATATTGAACAAGAAAACAGGTTTGAAATTATAAGAAAAAACTACTTCAAAATTGAAAAAAGGAATGAAACAACAAGAGCTGTAAGAGGTAATAATAAATGGATAATTGAACCACAATGGAGAAACGCGTACTGGAAAAGATGCACAACGTACATGATACCACACTACATGAACAAGTTACCTACACTTTTAAGAAACTTGAAAACTAACAAAAGCATGCAAACCGAAATAAAAAAAATGGATTAAAACTATAGATTTTTTTAAAACCATAGTTAATAAATAGTTAGTCAATATATTTATATAAGTTACTTATATGGTTAAAGACATGTATAATGGAATGAAATATTAATATATATGGAAACTGCTTGCACAAACAAGTCTTTCAGACTTCGTGCCTTTTGTATGTTTGTTTGGCTTTTGCTTGGCTTTAGCTGACATGTATGCATACACTTGAATAAAGCTATTTTTATTATTATTATTATTATTAACCAATCTGTTGAGAAAAAGGAGTGTAGCCTTTTTAAGTTCAGATGGCAACAGAGCTAAACTGTCGTCTACTTATCTCTTATAGTATGCCTTCTGTGGAAACTTCTCTACTTGATTATTGTCAAGCGAATTTAGTACTATGTCGCAAATGTACGTCGAGAGGTGGCTACCCATTGGTACCCAGTCTACCCAGGAAGGGGTTGCTATTAAGTAAATTCGAAATTTTCGTGATAATGTGCTCTTGATCTAGGGATGGGAACATTTTAACAATGTCGAAAGAAACAAACTCGAACCCTGGGGGAACCTTGTAACCCTCCAGGTCATGTACTATTTTTAGGGCGTTGGAGTTCGAGTGCTCCCCTGCAGCAAGTTCTTTAAGGATTGGTTTACGAATTTTAGCCAATTCTAAATTTGGTGCAGATTTCCCACTCGTAATGATCCTCAAGGAAAACCTGTTTTTTTTTTTGGTTTTGATCTGAGGAAAATACAAGGGGGTAGGTGATCCTGTTTTTGATAATGTTAGTGCAAAAGTGACTGCCAACGTTTTGCTGAGATAAGCTCCTTAAAAATCCTTTAATACGAGCAGTGTATTTGCTCAAAGGGTTAAATTTGATGGCACAGTAATTTGGGTCGGTAGTGAGTTCTTTGAGTATGGTGGTTTTCAATTTGACAACATCCATCAGAACCGTGGCGTTGTACTTATCAGCACGGGAAATTGCAATGTATTCATTGGATTTTAACTTACGCAGAGCGGTTATTTCATCAATATATTAATTAGGGAGAAAATGCTTTTGGGGGTTTCGAAGCACCGAATTGGCAGCCCCCCCCCCCCCGAGCTTCTGAACGGTTTCACACAAAACTAAGTCCTGATTCTAGCTTATCACAGAACCTAGGCACGAAGGTGCTTAACCTAGGTGTGGGGACAAATTTAAGATCCTTTCGAGTAAATGGAGTGATGCTGTGTCAAGATTATTGCCTGAAAGGTTATTTAACCACTGGTTCTTTGGAAGACACTGATATTCTGAAATGTGAGGAGATTTAACATGGTGAGCCTGGAAAGTGGGGAGGAGGGAGACAGCGGCGTTAGATGAGGAATGTGGAACATGTATCTAAGAGAATCGAAAAATTTGAGATTCAAGGATCGTCTGGAGTTTTAACTGCAATTTGGTCTGTAAAAAATCCCGTATATATTTTTAGTAGATGCCTGGCTGCTTTACGTGACTTTTCTGCACTTGCATCACAGTTTTTACAGACCAAATTGAAGTTAAAACTCCAGACATCCTCAATGTCAAATTTTTCGATTCTCTCAAACGCATGTTCTACATTCCGCATCTCACGCTGCTCTCCCCCTCCTCCCCACTTCTCAGGTTCACCATGTTATATCTCCTCAGATTTCAGAATATCAGCCTTTTCCAAAAAACCAGTGGTTACATACCCTTTCAGGCAATAATCTTGACACAGCATCACTCCGTTTACTCGAAAAGGATCATAAATTTGTCCCCACACCTAGGTTAGGCACCTTCGAGTCGAGTTTCTGTGCTAAGCTAGAAGCAGGACTTAGTTTTGTACCAAACCGTTCAGAAGTACGGGGGGGGGCAACCATTTCAACGCTCGAAACCCCTAAAATGCATTTCCTCCCTAATTTATCCAATGTAGAAATAACCGCTCTACGTAAGTTAAAATCCAATGCATCCGTTGAGATTTGCCGTTCTGATAAGTGCAACGCCAGAGTTCTGATGGATGCTGTCAAATTGAAAACCACCATATTCAAAGAACTCACTACTGACCCAATTATTGTGTCATCAAATTTAACCCTTTGAGTAAATACACTGCTCATCTTAAAGGATTTCTTAATGAGCTTATCTCAGCAAAACGTTTGCAGCCACTTGTGCTCGAAAATTATCAAAAACAGGGTCACCTACCTTTTTTATTTTCCTCAGATCAAAACCCACAAACCGGGTTTTCTTTTGAGGATCATTACAAGTGTGAAATCTGCACCAAATTTAGAATTGGCTATAATTCTTAAACCAATTCTTAAAGAGCTTGCTGCAGGAAGCTCAACCCCCGACGCCCTAAAAATAGTACATGACCTGGAGGGTTATAAGGTCCCTAGGATTTGAGTTTGTTTCTTTCAACATTGTTAAGATGTTCCCATCCCTAGATCAAGAGTACATTATCACGGAAATTTCGAATTTACTTAATAGCAACCCCCTTCCTCCTCACTCGTCCGACTCAGATGTGATGAGGATACCTTCATTCAGGCTGTGAGAGTTGTTTTTGAAACTACATTCTTTGAGTATGACGGGAAATTTTTCAAAAAGACTAATGGTGTACCAATCGGTAGCCCCCTCTCGATGTACATTTGCAACATAGTACTAAATTCGCCTGACAATAAACTAGTTGAGAAATTTCCAAAGATAGCATACAATAAGAGATAAGTAGACGACAGTTTAACTCTGTTGCCATCTGAACTTAAAGAAGCATAACTCCTTTCTCTAACAGTTTAGTTAAATGACTCGAATACACCATGTAAAACTCAACAAATCGTGCTATCCCATTTCTGGATGTGTCATCATAAACAGTAATAATTGTGTAGAATTCACCCATTTTCGAAAAAGCATGCAATCGACTCGCACCTTGTACTACACTACAACTCTTCCGTTAACGTGCATTACAAAAGGAATGTCGTGATTAACGAAGTAAAACGCATTATTTCGCACACAACTAATCCAGATCTGCTTCATAATGAATTTCAGTATGTCTTGCGTAAGTACGTGGAAAATGGATACCCACTCGGGTACGTTGACCAGCTCATCTCAAGAACATTGAGAGACAAAAAAATCTCCTCCCCCACCAGTCTGTTTCATTAGTCTGCCATATCTACAAGGAGTCATTGAAAATCTCAGGAAAAAACTTGCATTCAGTAATATTTGGTTAGTTTCTAACAGTCACTCAAACATAAAGCAAATCATAATGCACCACCAACACAATAAAAAAACAGATGAAAAAATGAACACCCGTAACACGGTTTTCCGTATTCCTTGTGGGAATGCTACATGCACTGCCACCTACGTAGGACAGAGCCAACAAAACTAAAGAAGCGAATAGCTTCCCATAAATCGAATTTCAAACACAAAGTCGAATCTAATTTACTGGTGCAACATTTCCTTAATACCAGAATCTCACCAGACTGTTTTGGACCAAGTCCAAGTTCTGTTCAAAGAAAAAGAAACTCGTGCCCGAATCTTACATTATAAACCAAAGTCTCATAGCAGAAATGAAGCAACCGCAACGACGACCCCCCCCCCCCCGAAGGGGAACAATGAAAACGTGCGAGTGTGTCACTTCTTTGGCTTGAAGTTGAAACTGGGACGTTGTTGCCCTGAAAAGAAGTTGAAATTGGCAAATTGTTGCCTCGACTAACAATTTGCTCTAACAATTATCCTTCTAATTAAACACCGTCGTAATCTCAAGGGCAAGTATTACATGATGTCATGCACACTTCTTTTTCTTCGCTTAAGCCACAGCGAAAGACTGGGAGTGGGGGAAAGGGAGTGAGCTGTTACCATTAGGCATACGATTACGCATTTCTCAACCTAAAAGATAATTTCTGGGGGTGTTTGCCATTAATTCAAATAACCATCGACATTCAACTACGTATAGCAAAGATGAGGAACGAAAGGAAACCAAGAGTAGATGGAGAGGACGGGATAAAAGGAGGAGGGGAGAGGGAAGGGAGAGGATTGGCGGAATGGAGGGAGTGTTACACAAACAAAAATCGACTGTTGCAGTGAACGATCAGGCAGCACCGAGCAAATACTGGGAAACAACCACGGGTCAAACAAATCCCCAGGCGAAGCCGGGTACGATGCTAGTCAACTTACAAACTTTAGTAATTCATACGCATCAACCACCAGTCTACGATCACCTAATTCCGGATAACAAGCTTCTTAAATAAAATTTCCCAATAATCAAAACTCTAAAACTGGAAAAGTATAATAGAAAAAATTAAAACGTAAAACAATCCACGTTTTGAAATCGACTGCTCCATGACGATGGTAGCAGCCATATTTGCATACAGCTCAATTGCAACTCTTGTTTCGCAAGGAACAGGTGGGCTTGAGCTTCGCCATATTTTTCTGCCTCTTTTGAGATGGGAAATTATGGTTTTTATTATTTTAAACACATTTTTAACTTATGTAGCCATTTAAACAATAGGCTACTTGGTGGCCTAGCTATGGGAAATTTATCTTACAACCTGAAGACGAAAAAAGGACTGCTTGTAGCACTCTTGGCTTTTTTATATTTTTAATCCGTGGCGTGTGATACACTTTTTCTAAACTGTAACCAAGGCACGCCTATAGTTTCCGACAATCAAATTCTTCTTCTCATCAGTACACAATCTTGTAACACTTCATCCATGACCTGTACAATAATCTCGTGGAACGACTATTTCTCTCATATTTTAGAATTGGTCATTCTGGAAGACATTCCTTACCTGAACAAAGAATGTGATGTATTCATGTCATGCAGTGTGGTGACATCTGAGTGTTGTTTCGGCAAATTCCCATTATCGAAAGTGAAGCTGTGCACAAAACTGACGATCGGTGTTATGGTCTGGAGCAACAATAACTTTCCACAAGGTAGTGAACTCTTTCCAGTTTTAAATCGCTAACATAAAGTACGATTTCATGCAGTCGAACGTGATTTCCGTCACTTGCACAATACTTACAGTTAACATGAACTAAATTCATGGCAATAAATTGTCACAAATGTCACAAAAGGATAGAAATTCAAAATAGGACACACATTTTGAGGTAAAAGTCCTCTGCATCCCTCAACAGTCTTACAACGTGAGAGAACGTACTTGACCCAAAGTAACAAATTTGTCCCTAAAGTTAGGATTACTCTACGAGCTTACTTGGGAGGGGGGAGATCAGGCCTGCCCCCTCAACCCCAAAATATAATTTCAATTTTTTTTGTCATTTTCAGAAAAACACGCAGTGTTCTAATGGAGAAATGTGTGTTTGATTCGAGACAATGTTAATTTATATAAATATTTTATATCACATTCAGTGTTTTCCAAATCCCATGTGAGGGCTTGCCTTCACATGCTAGAATTTGTGCTTTCCACCCACTAAATGCTAGCAGTCTGACGGAGTTTGTGAGGGATTGTCAGGCAATCACAACGCAATGACAAGAGTGATCGGCTACGATCCAAGTTGATTGCGAATGGAATCCCACGATCGAGCAAGTTCCATATGGGAACTAAAAAAAAGTGTCAAAGTCGGTTGATGATCCTAATGAAAATACGTCCACTGATGTGCGTGTCTGCAAGTGGTTGTACTAATGCATTTGCTAATGAGTTGCACATCGATTAGATAAAAGCATTTGTGCAGACCGTAAATGCTAATTGGCAGTAACCTTTGCAATTACTGCTTCACTGAAGCCAAATGTCCGCTAAATGTAGAGAAAGGCTGGGTTGTGTCTTCACTGTATGCATTATTCATTTCGTGTCACCATGCCATTTCCGCACTCAATAAGGCGTCCCTAGGCAACGTAAGACGATTCATTCAAAACAGTCACTGACCTCTGACGAATTTAAAAAACAACAATAATTCAACTGAACAGTCTGCACATGTTTAATGGTTTGCTGTTGCTTAAGAAAACAGTGCTAACTGGATGATTGAAAATGTAGCACGAAACCAAATGCTAGAAATTAGAAAGGTATTTCACAGTTCACATACATTCATTGCCTTTGTTGAGCAACACATTTGCTTAGGCATCATGAACGAATCACTGAACTATATGTGTTTTGTATTCACGACATTCTGCTTCTTTTACGATTTTAAAGAAAAGAGGAAACAGGCCAAACAACGAAATTCATACACTAGAAGAATCGTAGCATAGAAGTCACCTTTATGCACTTTCTTTTCTTCGTAGTAGAATCACCCACTTTCCGAGCTTTATTTGTAGTCAATCTCCATTGCCTATGGCTGCGAGCATTCTCATTAGAATGGGGTCATAGTTACTGCCGTAACTTTAATAACACATTCATTCAGTTAATTTTATGCTATTGAGTGGGTTCATCTATAAAGGAGTTACGTCAGGGGTTTGGTAAAGTTTCGGGTTACAAGCTCGAACCCAGGTCATGCAACCCCTAAGAATCATAAGTGCTAAAAGGTGGCTTACCGTGTGCTTCGTTATTTCTACTGTATGATTTTAGCTGTTTGGCTCTTTTTCCTCTTTCCCTTTTAATTTACAGCGATTTGCGTGTATTTATTTAAGAGTTTAAGCCATTTTTCTACCGTAACCCTTGCCAGATTGCCTTAGAACCGAGGGACGAGTTTTCACTGAACGTCTTTTTGTATTTTTTGATGAAATACACTCGATATTATTTCTCAGGCAAACCAAAATGTAGTGTGTTTGTCATCATGCAAGTGCACTTTTTGGTCTTTTTATTATACAACACATTCTTAAAATATCACAGTATTTTTCTAGTCATGAATTAACCTTTTCGATCTTAACGAAAGTGTCAGCCTATGCGATTGGGGATTGTAACGTTGTAACGTCCACACCAGTTATGGAGAATTCTGGCAGATCACAGGGTTCGTCATTATTCCTATTTTGTGGTGTAGAGCCCACAGATGATTTATCTTGGATTTCCTCTGGCACGCATGATTCAAATAGTTCATTTTTTTTATCGTGCTTTCATTTCAAATACAGATTGTTCGCTGCAGTTAAGATGTAAAACACTAAGAAGGTTAGCTTTTGGAAATGCCTTCCAGACCTTTTTCTTTCTTTCTCCCATTTTCTGCAGACACACCGTTTGCCAATTCAACCCTGGAATTTTTTTTTTTTTGGTATGTGTTTTTGGATACTAGCACTGGTAAATTTTTTTGTATTTTTATTGTATTTTTTCTGGCATCACCCTTGCCAGTTCTGGCATAGATATTTTTTCTCCAGACTTACACAATTTTTTAAGGCTTTGATCAATTTTTCATGGCATAAATTTTGCTAGTTCCTTCCTGGAAACTATTGACAAATTTTGTATGTCTTAACGTGTGATTTTTTTTAAAATTTTTCGTTGAAGTAGAGTTGTAATGGTTTTGAAATTTCTCATAATGTCATGCGTTTATTATCACGAAACGGCTAATTTTTTCCACATGATTTGCAAGTTCTTGTTTTTCGTTACAAGTATTTTAACAAATTATTTCGCAACCCAAACGTGACGAATACCGTACAAGTTCAAATGATATTCGTACTGAAACTACGACAGTTGAATGAGGGTTAGATAACTTTTAGCGCTCCACTTGATGCTCAGAGATGAGCTCACAGAAATTTTCAGCAATAATACAGAAAAACTGGTTCAGGTCATGAAATTCATTAAACATTCGGCCTAATTTAGGCCAACGATATACGAAAAATTGAACACACAGAAAGCATACCATATTTAAAAAAAATATATAGACGATGGATAAGGAGCAAAATGCACAGAAACATAAACCTACGAAAATATAGATGAATAGCAAAACCAATATGGCTAAAAAGCCAGCATATAAATTTGGCAGACGTGGCTGAAGATCAAAAAGATAAGAGCGAAGTTTTTTTAAGTTCAAAGGTTACAAAACCATAAGGACAAATTTGCCCATCCAATTTATGCTGTTCAAGAACTTAAATGGAAGGTGACAATCAAACAATTTTTCTGGATGCAATGGTTGATTAAATCAAGTTAAATAAGTGGACTTATATTGCACGTATAGATAAACAATGTTAGTCTGTCCCATACGAAGAATTGACAATTATGTCTTTATCCATAATTTTATCTCTTTCTTTGTTTTTTTTGGCATATCATCTCGCGCAACTTGTAAAGTTTTTTCGTGGGCTAACCATGCAAAAACTTCCACCCTAAACTCTATAGACAGGGACAGAATTATTATTTCTACCTAAGGACAGTCCAAAACCTTTAAAATATGTGCAATGTAAGTCCACTTATTTAAGTAATAGATATCCGTAAGCTATAGCCATTTTAACAGCGATATTTGCTCATCTGTGAGAAACGGCTAGTCCAATATCGAGGAGGTGGAGGAAAATCGCATGAGTGCATGATTTCCCTCCACGCCCGACATATTGGACTAGCCGTTTCGAGCAGACAAGCAAATATCGTTATTAAACCGGCTATAGCTCACGGATATGTGTTTTAATGGTTAGGTGAGACGTCAAGGTAACATGTCGAGTTATTTGAGATTTAAAATGAATTAAAGAACGTTTACATATGACAGATATGTAAATTCCTGAACTCAAAATTCCGGTTTAAACTTCCTGTCTACGAAAGTCTCACGTATGGGAGGACGTCCATATAGCCAGTTCCAGTCACTGACTTTTGTGTTTAAGGTAAAACCGTACTTTTTTCTACTTTATTAGTTTAAGTAAGATATAGAATATAAAATGTGCTATTCGCTGCAGTCTCGTAGGTTTTTAGGTCTATTTAGGTGTGGTTACTAAGTGTCAGTAGCCTAGTTACCGTACCGTCGAAACGAAAGGTTGCCGGTCTGGGTTGGACCATTCCTCCATGGGGGAAGGGAGGGGGCGGGCTAGCATAGTACGCGAGGTTTTTTTTTTCGTGTTAGTGCAGAAAATGACGCACGTTGTAAATGTGCTATTCGCTTGAGTTTTGTGTGTTTCTAGGTGTATTTAGGTGTATTTACGAGTGTCAGTAGCCTAGTTTCGTATTGTTGGAACGAAAGGTTGCCAGGTTGGGCAATTCCTCCATGGGTGGGGGCCTAGCATACTAGTCAATACGAGGGTTTTTTTGTACGTTAGTACGATAAATTTCGCAGGTTGCAAATGTGCCGATTTATGTTTATTGCAACGGGGTGTGCTGGTGGAATTTGTGTTGTATACAGTAGTTTTGCAGTTTTGCAAAGTCGGTCATTATATGTCTCGTGTTAGGTCAGGGGTTGTGTAGGCCCCGTGTTAGTGTTAGGTCATCAAAAAAGTGTGGGTTATCAAAATTAACCCACGATGACGTGTGTGGGTTTTCAGATTAACTGTATATAACAACTACACTTTTAGCATTGGGATGTGTTGGCGTGATGTCACCACCGTGCATTAACTTGATTTAAACAATCATTACGTCTGTAGATGTCGTTTGACTGTAGCCTTTCGTTGTAGATCTTGTGTAGCATTAATAGAATAGGCACATTTGTGCATATATTTTTTGGAAACTATGAACTTAAAAAAAACATTAACTCTTATTTTTGCGGGCTTCATAGCTTTATCATTCCGTGGTTTTTGCTCCTTATACATCGTCTATAGATTTTTTAAATATTTTATTTGAATTCTGTGTTCAGTTTTTCGCGTATCGTTGGCCTAAATTTGGCCTAAATATTTTAATGACAGATCACGAATAGCCTGTTCATTACCCTTTTTCCCAAATCCTTCATTCCTTAAAGAAACCAAAAAAAACTCATTAGCAATGCATTTCGTATGCTTCCGTTGTCAGCCTATTTTCATCTTATAACTGCAATCGATGGATTGTATGTATAATAAAACCAATGTAACACGAGTGCGGATCTGTGAATAGACTAGCTTGAAGCCTCTGTTGGCAGTCTGTATTTGTTGTATGAACGCATTGTTTAATTATAATTCTATGAGGTAGGACGGGACATAGGTTTTATATCAAGGCATTTTCTACTTTTCAGCACCTAACAGAAAGGATTGATTTTCTTTTGTTTTAATCAATGACTTACTTGTTATCCCTTCAAGACGTCAATTTTACGTCTAAATCTTACTTGCAACATTGGATGAGAAGGTCATGCTAAATTTAAATAAGATCTTTCTAGAATAAAATTTAATTCTGATGATATTCTGAACATGTTTGTTTTCAATCTGATAGGCATTTACAAGTTACAAGACGAAAATAATTTGTTTTCTCTGCTATCAGTATTTTCATGAAACTCGAGTGGGTCATTTCAATACGAAACTGTAATTTGGAATAGTATTCGTTGGCAATTGACAAACATTTCAAAGTGTATTAGGTGTGCTTGAGACAGCAATTTACACTTTTAGTTGATCGATGCAACATTCAACATTGTGGCATGAATGCAACATGTTGGCCATGGACTAGATCATTCATTCCATCAATGACGATTTGCATCATGAAACCAAAAGAATATGTTTCGGTACAATTCTTGTGTTTTAGGTTATTTATTACGGTTAAATAAAATGCATTGATATTTTTCCAGGATTAATATCCTGCTTCATCCTCAAGATGGGTGACTTGTTGTTTGCCCTCGTAACAATTACGAAGCAGGCCAGCTAATAAAAAAGCCAGTACTTTTTTTAGGGAAGGTCGGGCATTAATTAGGAGGTTAAATGCAATTACTATAAAAATTGCTCATTTACTGATGAAGCAATAGCTAAGGCAATGTTTAAGAAATGTAATTTCTTATCCAGTTTAAGTTTTTGCATATCGAAACTGCTCATTTTGTGAAAGTTTGTTTGTGGGGGCGGGGGCATTCCTGCCCTAACGTCGCTCCAATAGTCTGCAGAGGTGGCCTCCACAAAAAAAAAAAAACTAAAATTTTAAATTTATTTGCAGCCATAGGCGGAAGGGTTGGGGGCTTAATGTTTCGTCCACTGCTCGGTTATTAGCGCCAATCTGGGTCACATTTCAGTAGTCCGAGTTGCCACTATGCCACTCATTACAGAGATATTAGGCCCCGAACCTTATCATACACCTATACTTCCAGCCAAAATAAAAAAAAAAACGGCCAGGAGGACGAACTTATCCTTCAATTAATCAGCTATATCTTGTGGGAGATAGAAACAACGGCGAACAAATCAACAAGCAACTGACGGACCGTGAATGGCCAACGACATCAGTGACATTCAGTATGATTAACCCCCTTAAAAGGAAGCAATGAGTAAGGTTGCTATGCACTAATACGCAAACAGGCTTTCACCATCTCTTCATGGCGACTATGACGCCGAACCGAATGCTATTCCTCGACACTACCTTTAATAGTCCACAACTTATTGCCGACTTGTTTGTCCCACAAGGCTTGCCAAGAAGCGAGCAATCTCAGATGTAGAGCCGGAAAGTTTTCCGATGAAACAAGGCGTATATCCCTACCGAGGCGACCAGAACAAGCCTCTTTCGCTGCAGCAACAGCATGCTCATCCTCAGGCATCCCGACACGGTCAAGAATCCAGCAGAAAATCAGAGTTTTCAGGTGGTCAGAAAATTGGGAAAGCAGATATTGCTTTCGCTATGTTGAGGGTGTGTGAGGTTTTGCACGATGCCAAAGACTCCACGGCACTCATGCAATAATGAAGGTGATAAAATGCGTGTCCTGAAGGTCAAGGATACATTCAACAGCTAGACCAAGTGCCAAAAGCTAAGCCGAAAGCGCAGTATAACGTGATGGTAGGCGATGGGAAACAGTCTCCCCCTCATGCACATACCGCGTCAACTTCTGGCTTCGACCCATCAATGAATACCCACCAATATCTAACGTGCTGATCACAAAGCGAATAGAAATCCTGCAAGCACCTTGCTGGTAGAGTGTAATTTTTTTTTTTTTGGGGGGGGGGACGTGAAAATACCTTCTGGGACACGCCAAGGTGCCGCTGGTTTCGCCCCAAGCTTCAAGACATAAGTCATTAGAAAGGCCTTCTCCCGATAGCACTGCTGAAGCCTAGCACCGAAATCATCTTTACCCGCCCTGTGTCTGCCAACCCACGAGTATCAATAAAGAAACCATGGGCCAAGTAGAACTGTATTGCACAGCACGCTGGGGTACAACATACTGAACGGCAAGCTGCTTCAGTGAATTGCCAAAGGAGGCTCCGAGTCTTCAGCACAAAGGCTGCACACTGGAGATGTCCGAAATGCCCTAGTCGTCAAAAGCATGTTACCATGGTGGACAGGGTCCAACATCTGGAGGGTCGACTCACTAGTTGTACAATAAACCATAATGGCATAATAAAGCTTGCTACATACAAGGGTTCGGTATACATGACATTGTGATTCGCGCCCCATGATGTGCCAGACAGAACCCGGAGGATGTCCAGGGCCTGGAAGCCCATCTCTTTAAGTTGGTTCAGGTGTGGAAGCCAAGACAACCTAGAATCGAATACTACACCCAGGTAATGCTTCTGGGGGACCACATTATTTGTGAATAATGATTAGGTTTATTACCAACTCACAAAGCCAGAATTCGTTTGATTTTTGAGAATCAAAATCCCAGTAACCCTATGCCCAGTTTGAATGATTAACGAACTGAAATTTACAAATAAGGTGTATAATGCATGAGGACTAATTGAAATGACTCGAAATATACGTTTCGTCGTTTATCAACTGGTTCAAAAGTTACTGTAGATACAGAAAGGAAGACACCAGCAGAAGATGCGATGCTTCTCATCCTATGTTGGTGTCTTTCTGTCTTTCTGTTTGTTTTTATCCACGATACCTTTTGAACAAGGTAATAAACGAAAAAACAGAATGGAATAGAAAATTCAAGGCGCCAGCCATACTACACATTAAAGTCACCGACCTCCCCTCACCAAGAACGTAATTAAATCATAGACAATCAAATATAAACTTAAACATATCCACGGAAGAAGAAATTATGACATGTTCTAGAAGAGCGTTCCAAAAATTAACAATTTTCTCAGTAAAGAAACAGTGGCGAATATTTTGTCTAGAAGAAAGCCTAGCAAAAGCTCGGGTAACAAATTGGCTTGGGTAAAAAATAACAAAACTCTTCAGAATCAAGAAGACGTCATTCCGGGAAAAAAGCATTACTAAAGTGAGTCCAACTCGATGAAATCATCACTCGTTAGGGAGTTTCCTAACAGCGAAGCACCATTTAGTTAAGTGACGGTGGAAACTCTCAAGTTTCTCTAAGAGTGTTTAATGAGAAGGCCGAGCAAATGGCGAGCAGTATTTAAAAACAAGTATTAAAAAGGGCTGTACACAGTTTAAAGAAAGTGGCAGGTTCCAGTTTATTAAATTTCCTTAGGACGCAGCGAGCTTTTTTTGTAAGTCTTAGAAATGACCAGGGCTACGTGGAATTTGTAGAATTTGTAGAATTTGTAGAATTTGTAGAATTTGTAGAATTTTATAGAAGGGTCAAGTAGAATACCGAAGTAATGCGAGGTGGTGGCAGCTATTGTAGTGTCTCCAATATAGTAGGTACGACAGGGAATGTGAAGTCCAAAATGCGTAACTCGGCATTTCAAAGAGTTTATGGATAATGCATTGTTCGTTTCCCAGCATTAAAATCATGTCTAAATCATTTTGCGAATGGTGCTAATTTGAACCAAAAGGTTTGAGGTCAGTGTACGAATTGTTCCTAACTGAAATAATCCGTGTCAAATCAGAGATGAAAATGTCGGAAACCACAGGTCCCAGTACAGAGCCGTGGCGAACACCTGAAGTGAAAGGTACCCATGGTGAGCAAGTTCTTCTAAGGGAAAGATGCAGTACTCTTTTGGAAAGGCAAGAATCGATCCAACAGACAATGGATTCACCAAAGCTGAAATTCCGTACGTCAAAAATTAATGTGATGTGAGAAACTGTGTTAAATGCTTTGCTAAAATCAAGAAAAATTATATAATTTAGAATATCAACATTGACCCTTTTGAAAATACTGATCGATTCACTTCATATGTCATACATGCATTCTATGCCCTATAGTATATTTAAGTTCATAAATTACTGAAACTGGGCAAGATGTTTCGGGGATTTTGACTCTAAATATCAAAGTGTTTAATTATTTTCACAAGCCGCTCAAATAATTTCAGGTATACAAGGATGCACACATTAAAAAACAAACACGCAACTCATCGCTTATACTTTCTTTGCGTCTGTCTTTGTTTTGAGTTGTCCGCATTCTTCCCCCTACTATTCAAAATAATTAACGACATTAATCTCACGAGCTAGACAGTCTTAAATTTCATTATGCTTCCCAAACAAAGCCAAATACACCTACTAAAAGATTTGTCGTGCACCTATCCACTCGGGACATAGCTCCAGCTAAATATACCTATGTGTTTCAGCTGTGCTGTCTTGCTTGAAATCGATAAACTAGCAAGGTACATCTACCATACTAGCCAAAACACGCAATATTTGAACCACATTCAGTCTTTTCTTACCAGTACAATCGTACATCACTTTTGGATTTCAGATTGACACGGACTGCTTACCGAAAAACGTAAAGATATTCAAAAGGAAGTCTCCGCTGCTGTTTTGCTGTCGGAGAATATGGAATTACGTAATTGGCAATGCTGCCAAACATGAATCGAGAAAGAGAACGATTAATAAACGATTGCGCAACCCAAGTAATGACAAGAAGAGCACGTATAATACAACAGAGACCACCCGAGCCGCAAATTGAACCCACAACATATGAACCAAAGGCTGCCGCTGAGCCATACTGACACGAACTATATAGTTCAAAGAGATTCCTATTCTTTTCAATGCATTAATTATTGTTATTTTACACACAAAAAAATGCACTTGAAAATTGTTGCTCTTCACTTAATGATGCTCTGATAATGGTTGATTTTTTCCTCCAGAGTTCATTCTGGTTTCGTCAATAATTTATGGTGAAGAGGTTGATTCTGAATGCCAACTGCAGAACCCTTTGTTCTACAGTATTCCGAGCATTCGTTTCGATCCGAAAACATACGTTGACTCTTCACAGGAGTCAACTTGGATGATATATGTACAAGTTAATTAGAAAAATGCTACACAATTCTTTGAATGTGAGTTTATACAGTATAAAATATAGGTCTATCACATAATTTACGCATTGCCAGTGAATTTCTTAGAACATAGTATGACAAAAATCTTACAACAAAGGCAAATCTTCAGCTGAACAACAACAACCAATGTATTATCAGGCTACGGAACAGCTAAAACATCTCACTTTTGGAAAACATTGTTCCCTACAGCTACTTGGAGTATCTAGACACATGCTAGTGTGTCACGCCAAGTTAGGCAACAAACATCACATCAATTCAATTGTCAAGGTTGTTAACCATTGTTGCGCTATGCCATAGCGTCAGTGACTAATATCCTGAACATAGTTTGGCACATTCCAGGTACTTGGGGAAAATTATAATGCGACACAAAAGCTTAAATTATGGTAAAATAGAGAGCAATGACCCACCTGAAAAAATTAACTTGTGTAGGAAAGTTAGCTAAGTGGTTTTCATTGCAAAATAACGTTGCAAATGTGTTGCTAGTTTCTTCTAATTCTTCTATTCCGCACATCCCCACGTAAATTCCCATTGGGTGATTATTCATCGATACCGAGATAGGGGGAAGGTTTCCAGCTATGATATTTGACATAGGGCTGAAGTACAACACGAACTGCATACCTTTTCTGGTTTATAGCCTAGCGGTGTAACAGGAATGGCGTGGGAGGACGCGTAAGTACGAAAGTATTGTTATAACCATTGTTAGTATTGTCGGCATCGTCTCTGATTGGACTGGCAAACTTTGGACAATGACAACGTTTAAACTGGCGTGCATGTGTCGGCACAAATCTAAATATCTTTGCCAGATAAATGTGTCTACGTCCAATTCACGAAAAACAAACAAACTGTCAAAATAAAGCCAAAAACTGGTAAAGAGGCCACCAAGTTGAGAATGGTTCGGCCTCACAAAGGAGTGATAATAACTAAATATACAAAAAAATATTTAAAAATATATAGAAAAAACTGATTGACGAAATTGAGAATGGTTCGGTCTCTCAAAGGAGTGAAATATGAAATTAAAATATTAGAAACATTACCACTCAAAGTATTGTTGACGTGGCACTTTATTACACATCTGCAGGTTAGTTGAGTTTAGTCTAATACACAATTTAAAAAAGAAGTGATATCATATCAAAAACCAAAACTGTTAAAAAGGATCACCAAGTTCCGAATGGTTTGGCCCTTCAAAGGAGTGATATCAACACACCAAAACATTTGCAAAGTTAATCGCACCGTATAAGACTTTAGACGTTATATGAAAACTATAACATTGCTACGAAAGTAGCAATGTTCTAGTTTTCATTTAACCTTCGAACTTTTAGTCAGTGTGATTAACTTAGCGAATGTTTTGGTGTGTTGATATCACTCCTTTGAAGGGCATTATCGTTCAGAACTTGGGGGTCCTTTTTACCAGTTTTGGTTTTCGTTATGATAAATATAACACTGGATTGAGAAAGACGGCCTTAAACAGTATGTTTCCACACACCAGAAAACTCACGCATACAAAAAATGAAGTGATGCTTCCTACGCAGAGGTCGGAGATAAGCAGAAGGCAAAACCTCTGACAATAATTATTAATCTTGCATTTTTTTATGTTGTAGATAATTATTGCAGTTTCATCTAACAATATTCTTGAAAATTATTGCTTTTATCTTATTTAATGATGTCCATTGATTGGCGGTGTCTAATATATTATTATTTTCATTTCACGTAATGATTTTTTTCCCAACAATCACTGATGTTTCACTGGCGTTCCTGACAATAAATTAGACTGTACTTAATGATGTGCCTGATAATTATTGCTCATTCACTCAATAATACCTCTGTTATCTAATATTAGCCATGAAAATTATTGTTCTTTCTCTTCATAATGTCACTGACAATAATTAAACAATACATCTTGTGAGAACCCTGATTCTAGACTATTATAGTTTCCGTATTGCATAGTTTGTTACACATTATGTTTGCAGGAAACTGACTGTATAACGCTACGTTTTCTTGCACTACGAGTGCAAAAACATGTGGACATCAAACTTATAGATACTACACAGTTACTATCAGTCTACAAGTAGGATATTTACGTTTTTTTGCACTCATAGTGGAAGGAAACGTAGAGTTATACAGTCAGTTTCTGCAAACATAATGTGGAATAAACTATAGTTGTGTACTGCATTTTATTCCTAGGCTTATAGTTATGGCACCGAATAAAGCTGAAACGATAAAAGCCTATTTTCTCTTCGAAATGTACATTGAGTACTAGTTGTAACTTGCCACTAGTTTAAATCGCAAATTATGTAATGTCCAAACAACAGTAATGATTACAATAACATGCTATGCGTTTAAATGTAAAATTAATTTAATTATCGTATTTCGCTTAGTTTATATATAGTGGAAACATCTGAGCAGAGCTCTAAAATTCAACTTGCATTATGGTGAGGTGTTGCTTGCAAAGCATGGATTTGCTAAGAAAAAAAAATAAAAATCGTAATATGTTTCCAGCAAACAATTGCTTAACTCAATTGCAATTTTCTTCTTTTGTAGGTAGTCAACTGAGACTCAAGAGCCAAACTAAACATTAAAAACTCGCTATGTTTCGTACAGTTGCTCCCTTCGAACAAGTAAGGCTTCGATCACTGCAGATCCAAAAAGAAAAATCAGTGGGTTACAACTTGTGTCGACCTGTGATTTTATTAGGGCAAGTTTTGGGACTTATTTCGTGGGATTTTTCCAGTTTTGTTGACAAAGAAGGAAAGTCCTATCGCTGGAAACAAACTATGTGTTTTCTGTATTCCTCTGCAGTGAAGGTTCTCATAATTTATATCTTTGTTTTTCAAATGAAGCTCGTTTTCTCCAGGGCAGCGGACCAAACCAATGATGTGAGCTCGCTAGTTGTTAATGCAGTATATTTGATACCCATGATTTTTGTAACTTTAATACATATTTTCTGCTATTTTCAAGCAAACCGATTTTGCAATTTGATGCATAATGTACAGTCTACAGAATTCTTAATAGCAAAACGAATTAAAAAAGAACACTTTTTTCTGACAACTACATTGCCTCAGTTTTCACTAAGCTTCATACAGCTGGTGATTTTCACAGTTTATTTTTCATTAGACATAGATTACGAGACTATTGCCATTGACATAATATACATGCTGATAGAATATGGCCACGACGTATTTGTTTGTCTCTTTTTCATTGTTACTGCAAATTTATGTGCGGAAAGTTTTTCGTCAGTTAATTCCGGATTTGAAGAAGCTCTTACTTTGGGCAGGAATGAATTGTCGGAAAACCTCGACTATATCCAACATCAATACAAAAAGTTATACAAGTTTGCAGAGGCGATACAAGAATCATTCGCACTGTTGATTACCGCAATGTTACCACGCCTTGCCTTTGAAATGTGTTTTCATTCTTACGAAGTTTTAATTATCGAAGAGTATGGTTTTGAAGCCTTCTCTTATTTGTACATTGCAATTGTGTTCGCATTTCGTATACTTGTCATATCTTCAGCAGCTAACAGCATTATATTGAAGGTAAGTTCCGTTTACACAGTGATTCAATAAATGCATGCCACAACAACATTTAACTGTAACTACTACATAGTTTTTAAAACCCGAATAAGGTAAATGCACATAGCATACTCTCGATGTTCCGGGATACAATCAATCTCATTTTCAAGAGTAATAAATGAAATAAAATAAAACAAACTTTTTTTTTTATTTAAAGGTTAAAAATTATTTTGTTTCAGATTATTATACGAAGGCATAACAAATCCTTGTATGGTAACAAAGAAATATTATTGCAGTAGCTATTGAATAAATATTCAATTTGAATACAAAATACATAAAATACGTCATTCATCTGAAATATCATATTTAATATTAATTATATTAAAAGTTATATTCTAATTATCAATTAGCCATTCTTTAATTTATTTTTTAGCCGTGGAAAAGCCTCTGTATAGTATTTAGTAGATTAGTGTGAAACAGATTAAAAATTTACGGAATGTTATAACACTTATTTTTTATAACTTTTTTAATAAGTGAAATCTTACATCTTAATTTGTTTTCACAAAGGAATTTCACTTTAAATTCTTCTGTAAGTTTAAACTCATATTTAAAATTATTTTTTAGTGAAACAGTAAAGTTCTTCAATTTATATATGTTTAAAATGATAAGGTGTTTTTTTTTGTGGAGTTCAATAGATGATTCTTAACAGGTTGGGCTGCTAAACAAACCCTTTAGGTTGGTATTATGAATACTTTGAAGCCTCCAGTTTTGGACAAGGACGTGAAACCGTATTTTCAATAGAGCAGCATTAAGTGACGTCACAATTGCATACGAGATAGCATCTGGAGGGCATAACAACAAGGGGCACTAGATTTAAATAGAAGGGCAAACAACGGCATTTCTAGTCAAGACAGTGCTTAAGAGCGGATTTCTTAGGCTTAAAAAAACGTTGTTTTCTCCAACAACAAAAATCGCGCATTGTAGGTTTAAAAACTAAAATCTAATAGCATTGGCTTCTGTAAGACGACCTTCTTTTCGCCCTCCAGTGCTCCTTGCAGCTAACCCATTTACTGGCTCCACCATAGTGTTATACTCAATAATACTACGTTATGTCACTGCTCTATATCGTATCTCAAATGACTAGCAACTACCAGTGCATCAAAGATAATATATTTAATATTATTATTATGTAGGTTTAATATTTTATTCAGTTAGTGCATCATTTTACTAAGTGGCGGAATTAAAAGAAAAACATGGCGTTTATGTTTCAAAAGATTATCACTCTAATATCGATGGTATCTACTTCCAGGACCTACTTTATCTAGGAACCTGTATTACCACAGTTTGTTAACTGTTGGCAGTTTTCAGTATAAATAAATAAAGACCACTCACAAATTTTCTGTGTGAAGTTTACGTGTGTAGAACAAGCTTTATCGTAACTGAGAAATAAATCATTAGTCAATAACTAGCAATTTAATTTATCAAAATCATTTTACATGTTTATCGAATTTATCAAAATATGTTTTTTGCAAAGTTCTGCAATGTGCCTGGTATGTATACATAGCAGAACCATGTGGTCAGCAATAGGAATTATCTCTCAGGTTTTAATGTGTTTCCAAACATTATTTTTATAAGTACTAAATAAGAGCAGTGCAAGTACTGAGGCTTGTAACACTACAGATTAGACTTAGATTACATAATTCTTCTAATATTACATTATTTTGATACAGGCTTTAGTACTCTTAGAGACAATGCTTTAATATATTGTGACATTTGCCTCTCTGTCCATAGTTATAACATAAAAAATATTTTTAATGGTCAGTTTAAACGTTTTTTGATGATCAGTGAGTGTCAAGTGCCTTTTGCAAATCGATAAGAATGTTTTATTTATCTTTATGAGGTTAATTTGAAATTCTTTAATGTGCATAACATCATCTTCTGTGTTAGGCTTTTGTCTACAGCCGTAACTGTTATATTAAAAAGTTTGCGATGATAAAAAAAAACATTTTCTGCAATTTTGTTAACGCTACGGCAGTAGGTCAATAATTGTTCAAATCAGTTTTGGAACCTTTTGTATTTTGGTCTAAGTGCTTGAATTTTAAGTCTTTCTGGTCAGGTTTCAGTAAGCTTTGAAATAAAAATATATGGATTTTCTATGGACTCACTCAGACAAGACCTCACGAAATCTCCAATTCTGTCAGATTTGTTGATTTTTATGCTTTTCATAATTTTGGTGTCCATTATAGGATTAGATAAATTGTAATTTTACCAACTGTATTTTACAGTTAAGGTTATTAACCATTTTGAAATAGGGAAATTTAGTGGTAATTATTCTTTGGTTGTAATTTCCACGCAGTTTTGGGAAAACGTTAGAAATGTGCGGGTTGACTTTGTCACTTAGTGTGACAGGAGAATGAAATTTATGAGCTTTTAGCATTTTCAGATCAAACGATGACTTTTGTTCATTATCAATAAGTTTGTAAATACTATTCCTGAAGTTCACATTTCAATAATTGGATTCTCAGTTGAATTAGTAAAGTAGTTTTGCTTACTTATTTATCTCTGTTAGAGAAGATTTTCATTTTCATTTTTTTTAATGATATCTAGGCCAGACATTCTTCATACTGCTTGAATAATATTCGTGTCAAACAAATGTCCCCTGCCGAAGGATTTCAGGTAAGGAATGATATAACAAATGAGTTAAATTTACAGTTTCCTTTCTTAGTAAATTCTGGTGTCATTGGTTGGATGGTGCTTTGTTAGGTTAATACAATGGTTTCAACTTTACTTAAATTTGGGGATTATTGAGTCAATACCTCTTCCCCACCCAAGTTGGAACGCACTATTCCTGATCTGTTCCTATCGAATAGAGAATGTAGTTTGGAATCCATCAGCAGCATTGTTTGTTAGTTCGACTGAAAAAATAAGTCCCAGAAATACACAACATGGCACACTGAGTTAATACATACAGTTTTCGTTTACCCATTGGAATACAGTGTTAGTTTTGTCATTTTGGGAGTCTATAGTCGGCCACTAAGCAACCTCATTGCCAAGAAATGTTATCCCGATCTAGATATAAATGTTTTAAATTTACACTGTAACATTAGCAAGAGTTGTAAAAGAGCTTATCAGTCACTACCAGCGTACTAATAAGAATTAAAAATCATATTAATTTATTGTGATGTACTCCAGATTGTTTAAAGTTTACCCTAAGGGTAGGCATTATAAGCTCAAGTTGTTTCATATCGCTCTGCAAGCTCTCCTATTTGATGAGGGCTACCGGACTGAAACATTTAACTGAAAATCACCTGAAAACTTTCTCCTTTTCATTGCTATAATATTTTCATTGGGCATAGATAAAACAACAAAAAAGTCATTAAGGGTAATGGAACTAACCAATATTACACTGTAGAAATTATGAAATTAGATGAAACAGTGACCAGAAGTTTGCCATTCGGACCGATAGGCTATCATTTTACATTCTATTGCAAAGAATTAATGGGCTGCTTTTGCCTTAGGGTTTTTTGTTACATATTTCAATTATTTGTCTTATATTTAGGGAATTTGTTTTGTTATTGGTTGCAAGCTTCTTGGGAAATGTTCATTTTGCAATAAAGTTTTTTTTTAACGACGGCGATAGGTTACAATTGCACTACAACTAAAAATACAATAAGCGGTACATCAATTTTATCGACAATATTCTATCATTTTTGCTCAAAATTGCTAACAATTTTGTGCACGGCAAGACGCAATCGTAAATCTTCCATAATTTACAACAGCCTGGAATATCGAGAAAAAGTCTATTTTGTTTTTTTTTCGAAATTTAGTAACGTTCATTGTGACGCTTAACCAAACTCTTCGTAGAAAATCTTTCTACCAAGGACAAATTTTCAGTGAAACACAGGGAAAGCCTAGACGTAATTAAAATTAAAGTCGATGCCAAAAGTAATTTTTTAACAAATGTAACGACTCATATCAGTGGTGTATAAGCTGAATTTGTGTACCATTTTGTTTACCCATTAACTAAAAGACGTGACGTTCTTGCTTTTAGTCGTCGTTTTATTAGTAATGTATTTTGTGTCATATGCATTAATTTCTGATTAATTTCCTTGAATTACGAGTGCACTAATGCCAGATTAATGAAGTCAGAATAATTGTGATATGTGGGAGTCAAAACCACCATAACCCCATACTAATTTTTATGATTTACTTAAATCTACAAATAGGGCATAGAATGCATGAGTAAAATTTGAAAATAACTGGATAAAGTGTTCAAAAGTTATCATGGGCACTGACTAACTGAAATACATACAAACAAGATAAAAAGCGCCTTTCCTCCAATTTGCAATGCTCATCACTAAAATAATCAGGAATGATAGTTAGGCAATGATTGTCACTAATTTTATAAAGTGGTACAAAGAGTCATTACAATTCTGAATCAAGATAACTGACCATTATCTACTAATTTATTGTTTTGTGTCCTACTTGGGTTTTCATGTGTTGTTATGAGCTGTTCAAGGTCCTGGCTTTTGATCTCCTGACTGTCCCAATTTGGTCTTAACGAAAACTTGTTTAATACTAACATGTGCTCTTCCCAGCACAGCAAGATTTTTACACATTGCCTCCAGCATTATGCCTAGTAATTTTTTTTTAGCTACGTCAGATTCTACTGAAATTAAATGTATTGGTATTTGTGTTTAATTATTTTTCAGGCAATTTTCAGTATAAAACTTTGAAGTGAAATTTCTTTTATTGATATGACTTGTTTTAAGTCGTTGTTTAGAAAAAAATATAATACCACACTACGTGGTCAGTTATCTTAATTCAGTGATGTAATGACTGTTTGTACCACTTGACAAAATTAGTGACAATCATTGCCTCACTGAATTAAGTTGTTGCTTATTCAAACCAATGGAACACTGGCATCAGACAACTTTACCTGTTAACATTTTGTTTTAATAACCACCAGCACGATATCTAATCAAAAAATAGCCTCCCCTTCCCCCAAAATTTGGAAGGTTTGCCACCAAGTAGAAGAGCAAACAAAATAAGGAATAGTTTTATGGAACGTGAATGACAACTAAGAAGAGCGAGAGGCTTAACACATCGTCTGGAGAGATTTATGCTACAAGCACGTGTCAGCAAAGCTTGAGCAGGACGACGTAAGTCAATTGTTTGTTCTGGGCTGTGTTTCATTACATTGCAGAGACAGACAATTTTCTCACTCCGCATCGTTGAACAGTGCCATTCAGCTGCCTTTGCGATAGAAAACTGATGGAAAACATGTGCGACTTAGCTGTAGTATTTTTGCATATATCTATACGTAGTTTAATAATCAGTGTTTACTCGTTCAAAGGTAACAATCACAAGCTTCTCGTGCTATTGTAATGTATTGCTTGCCCATTTCTGTTGTCGTGCACCGCTGAGTGTAGCATCGAATTCCATTCTGTGTTTCTGCACTTCGGAGCTCACCAACAGATAGAAAGCGAGCGAGCAACTGCTTGCTTGCCCATGCTTTGTGAGCGCCAGACATCTGTATCGGGGTTATTGGGCACTGAAAGCTTTGTGAAGGGTTCTCAACAACGTAAGGCAAGCAAGCAGAATTTATTTGGTCAAAATGTTCAGTTAAACACGAAGCGTATGTGGGCTCGATTCCAACACTGCCTAATGTCCGGAGGGGAGCAAAACTAACTGTGCTAACTGTGCTAACAGGGGAGTTAACTGTGACCAAATACAACAAGTAAGTATTACGGTATTGTTATGTTCAATTCAATGCAGTGGAACATAACAATACAATAAATCTTAATTTTTGTGTTTGATCATTGTTAGCAGACCAAACTTTTGCTCCCATCTGTACTTCAACAATTAATTGAACATCGTGTGATGTTATCTAAAAAAAATACTAGAATGTGTAGCTGGTTCCAATTTATTCAATGTAGTTTACACTTGTCTCTTTATTAATGAATGGTTTACATAACTTAGCTTACGATGTTGTCTAATAAGCTGAGCCAACACCCAGTGGAATTCATGGCTTTTGGAAATTTATTCCAAGTGAATATGGCAACCTTTGGTACGGTAAGTGGCATTAAACACGAGTTAATAATGCTAAATAAATACCCACTAATGCAATAGGTTTTTTTGTGTGTGTTTCAGATCATGGGCACGATGCTTACTTACTTGCTTGTATTGGTGCAATTTAATACATCAAAATCACCTAATGAAGGAAATTTAAATAGTTCAACAACCCATATTGAGTGATGAATTTACAAGGCATCTGAATTGCACAAAAAATATTTTTTGAAGAGAAAAAAAAATGTCTGATACTGAAAGACACATAGCTGCGATTTGTTACAGGCATTGGTTTCAGTAAATAAACAAAACCAATTGAGCTCCGTATACTGATCAGACAGTAAACTGCTATGCACAATACAACAAACATTCTGAATTGGTGTAGTATCTGAGTATTCAGTGCACTTCGCCCTTATCACTGTGATGTAACTAATGATATGCACCAGTCCTTGGTAGCTGGTATCTGTAAGTGTACAGGGTGTCCCAAAAGTCCCAGTACATCCTCACAACTTTTTAAGGGGTTAAAAGAAAATAGTGAAACTCTGGCAATGTAAGTTTGGTTAAAGGATCTACCTTTTCGTACAACCGGCATTACGTCTGCTCCCCTTGGGGGCCCCTAGGGGCCTCAACTCAGAAATTTTCAATGGACTGGGGATAAAGGAATACCTTATTTGAAAGGTTTTCATTAGGCGAGTAAAGAGTCGCAATGATAGCTTTGATATGATGAGCTAATCCAAAATGGCAGCTGGTCAAACATAAGGAATTTTCTCTGTGTCCCTGTGTATTACTCAGGCCAAAGACGTCATAAAGGGACGTAGGTGGCAGCAAAATGCTTCGTTTAATTTAGTTGGATTACACCAACGTCTTTTGCAGTTTGAACAGCAGCTCAGTGCCGCCGGCCCCCCCCCCCTCCCCCCACCTCCCCCAACCCGAGGAGCCAACCCGGGACTTGAACCAGGAAACCTCCCTTCATTGTAAGGGCCAAAAGATTGTCCAGAATTGGCCAGAATAATTCTCATCGCCGCTGAAGTAGCATGGTAGTCTCTGGGAGGAGCCAGGAAGAGCCAACCCAGGGACTTGATCCGGGAAACCTCCGTTCATTGTAAGGGCCAAAAGATTGTCCAGAATTGGCCAGAATAATTCCCATAGCCGCTGGTGGAGCATGGTAGTCTCTCACGATTCCATTGCTGGCAGGTCTGGCGGTTCCCAGTTCTTCTTTCCAGGGTTTCAACCAGATCCGCAAACCTCCAGCAACCAGGCTAAGCTTTATCACTTATTTTTATTGATATTATATTGAAATTATTTTGTTTCTGAAGTGCAAGTGTTAGCATAGTTCCCTGAGCTGTTGTTGCCTGGTTCAGGGGTTTTTAAAGATTGTCAAAAGCCAAATTAAATTAAAACTAGACGCAGTACCAAAGTATCACTAGCTATTAGGGGTAGTTGAGGCAGAAATCGAGTGACTGGTCCAGGAATGGTGTTCAAAAGCCGTAGACTGTTGAGCCTGGGCAACTCCAGTTGTGCTTGTGTTTAAGCTAAACAGGAACGTTCGAATAGTAGAAGATTATTCAGACACAGTTAATCCACAATTGAATATAGATTGTCATCCTGTACCCAGAGCGGAAGATTTACATCGTCAACTTGCTGGCTGCGATATTTTTTTGATCATAAGTTTATTAGACACTTTTCTGCAAGTTGAACTAGAATAAGAAATAAATGTTCTTTTAACGATTAACACATGTGTGGATCTTTTTCTATACCAAAAAAAAAAACCACCTTTTGGACTTGCAAAGGCACATTAGTTTTTCCAGAAATGTGTAAAATATGTCCTTAGAAACATTCCTTGGGCCAGCAAAATCGTAGACAATGTTCTGGCGGCTGGAAAAGGCCAGGAGCACTTCAAAACTTTATTTCAAGTATGTTTGGCCTTGCTGGAAAGCGGAATTAAACTTAAGTAGAGCAAGTGCAAACTTAGTCAGTGCAAAATAAATTATTTGGGATTTCAAATCAATAAAAACGGAGTTTTAAATCAGCTATAGGTTTTGACAGCTATTAAATTGGCCCCAGAAGCACTGAACATTCAAGAATTAAAGTCGTACTTGGGCTTCATGAGGTAATTTGTGCAACATTTGCACAAATATTCATACTGGCTCCATTATTCAAACTGTTATCTCCAAAGACAGCCTGGAGTTGGAGCACAGAATGTTCGGATGCTATCTAAAATGCTAAGTCTGCATTTCTAGATTCGAAAACACTAGCACATTACGACTCTATCTTGTCCTCTCTCATATTATGCCTAACGGCGAAGAGACGCCTAATACTTTTGTTTCCTGTGCACCGAGCAAAGCTGAACTTTGCTATATTCAGTGTAATCTGGAAGCATTTTCTATAGTATCTTGGTTTAATGCTGCCACCAGTATTTGTTTGGGAGCAGGTTCATGCTGCAAACGGACCAAAAGCCTTTGGTATGGGTGTTTGGAACAAAAGTGTCCATTCCTGCAATAGGGGCTGCATGCATCCAGTACTGGCCCTGTTTTTGGAATAATGCGTGCCCTGTCCATTGCTTACGAGACAATGAAAAATGAAGCAACATGAAATCAAATACGGTTGCTAAAACGTAGCATAAAAGCGAGTGTCTCAAGACTTATAAGCCTTAATTATTTTCCTAACACAAGCGCGAAATATTCGCGACTGCAACAAATATGTCACTATCAAAAACATTCCTGAAATGTCAAATAAGAACATTTTATCATTAATGTTTCCTTCAACAACTGACAAGACAATTTCGCATCAAGAATGACAATTAAAGTTGACAAGGCATAAATGTGAATTTACCTATTCCATTGTTGACTTAGTGTACTGTATTGATAACGGGCAAGCACTCAACAGTACTGGGTTCTGGCAAAAATAATTGTGAAGCACAGTGAATTAGAATATCACGTTATTTTCAAAAACGGAATTGTTTTACATTGTTAAAACACCTGATGGAGAAATTTTCAAGGAAGAATCAACTGTTTTCAGCGCAAGATGGCATATCTAGGAATCCTGGTATTCCTCACAAGAGCCGATCGTCGTGCCACCGTACCAGCTAATTTCCTGACATGCCTGTTTAATATATAATAAAATCACCGCTTAAAACTCCAACTCGATACTGCTGTTCGGTTTCCGATCTTCAAATATGTTCCTCCGTTGCTAACACCGCCTCTAATTTCTTCCTCTGCAGAATGCTATTACGATTTCAGACAGAAGTGTGTGCTTACCCATGGTTCTATTCTGCCACCATCGTTTTCTTCGCTGCAGTTGTCAGCGTCGCCTCCTAAAATTGTTCTTCCTGGGCCTTCTGCAAAGGGGGTTCCGGTTTGATAGGAAACCCATCGAATTGAATTGTGACCTATTTTGGGGTTTGTATACCACTTTTAGTTTGGCAGGCAACACTTTTTTTAGGCGTAGGTGTTCGAAAAAGAAAAAAAATCAAGATTTTTGGGGGGGGGGGTTCCTGCTAATATTGTTGTTCCTATTATAGAAAGAAAATTTCAGAGCTCATTGTATATGCTTGTTGAAAATGCTTGTTTGGATATTAACGAATATTAATTGTAATAATATAGAAATTAACTTAAAACTACACTCACTTTTGGGAGAGTTATACAGGTAAATAAATAGTGCAGTGTACATAGTTGTAAATACAAAAAAGCACATCTGTACATTGGACACTAATTCCTGATTTGAGTAATGTGTATACATTCATGTTATTTATTAATATTATTATTATTTTGTTGCACTGTGATGAAATTGTAAATAGCTTTATACTGCTCTATTACTCTATCTCAAAGTGTAGTGGGGAGAATGTTGTATCTGTTTAGTCAATGCACCTTGTCCACATCCACTGTGATACTTTAATGTCACTCATTATACGAAATGTGGTTTGGTATCTTTAACAGTATAAGCCTTATATAATGTCAAATTGCTGTTTGTTGCAACACAAAATACTGTAACGTTATTTCATCTGTATTAAGAAATGTATTACCACTACTGCTTGAAAACAGGTTGCAAAGAAATGTGCTACCATAAGTGTTACATAACACAAGTACTCAGTTTTACTTTCTGATAAAGACTCATGTGTCGCAGAAACTTATTATTTAAGTATTTCTCCCATGTTATCCCAGTAGGGCTGTGGTCGTTCATGCACGAGGCTGTTGGTGGTGCCACAATGCAAGGAGTTTGACATGCATCTAAAGAGATGTTCTTCGGTGTTCCATAATTTAAACATACCAAAGTCGGCTAGTAAACAGCAACTGGTAAACACAAATCTGTCTTTTTCTTATTTCCTCATCAAATTCTATTTGTGAATATGCAAATTATCAGCCTGTTCTGGTAGTACAAACAAGATTAGAAATTTCAGAAATAACTGTTGGAATCTGAGGGAGAGAAAAAAATATTCCGGAGTGTCAACTCCATTAATCACTCTGGATTAATCAAAAGTCGTCATGACTCGTCAGATTTTTGCTTTAGACATTAAGGAGCACAGCAGAATTGTCAGACTTGTTAATCTAACCAGGATCAGTCATTATTAAAATCTTATTGAAAATTTTCCGCCTATTAGGACTAAAAGGATATAGGGAGATTTAAAGTTCTGTAGTAAGTTGTTAAAATATACATATGCACAAGATTACATCTGTCTGGTTTTCCACTAAAAACACTTGAATTTTTAGAAAAAAAAATTAACATCTTATATCTGGTCATCTTTTAGGTCAGAATTCTTCACCCAGCTTGCGTAGTAGAGTTTTTTTTTATAACAATACAACAATTAACAAAGAAACCTTAGTGATTAATAAACGTGAACCCAACTGAAGAAGTTTTAATCTACCACTACTGAGTAACTTATCAGAAATTTAAACCCCACACTGATACATTATTTTAGTTCACAGACCACAGAGCACTGGTTACGAATCGAAAATATTAAACTTGTGTTGCTTAGTTTTGCTTGAAAAATCTATCAAAAGATTATTCCATTCTTTGGTTTTTACCACCGATTTGTTAAAAGGATCTAACATTAAGTTGAGCTCATATTCCTGACATGATTCACTAGATTACAATAATCCAATATCTGTCTAATTATCTCAATATTTTTTCCTTAATGCAATATTTCCTTCTTGAAAACATACGTTAGCATATTGTCCAGACTTACGGTTAAGGATTATGCTGAACGTATTAGGCATTTTGTCTAGCTGCTAAAAAACATTTCCATACAACTGCCATACCCTGGGGTGACTTAAAGGGCTCTGTGAAACCTTGGCAGTTTCCCCAGCGCCTGCTCAAAAGTGGAGGCTGCCAAATTGAAGTTAATTTTTTTTATGTAAGAATAGTTAATTTTGATTGGAAAATGTCAGTTACAACCGAGTCATATGAATCATCAACAAAAAAAATTGTTAATAATCAAAGGTGTGAATACATAGCCAGGCAAGTTACCTGGCCGCAAAATGTACAGTACCTTGTGCTGCCTGTTGTCATAAAATTTCCTTCACAATAAAAGAAAAATTTCATTGAAGTTTCATAGAAGTTTCATGGTAAATACAATCCTCTTCATATAAGCTGTCGAACCTTGCTTTCGAGAAACATTTCTCCACAACTACACGATAAAGAGCAAAAAATGTCACCTAATCTTAAATCAATGATAGAAGTGGTACCGCTAATTTGATGCTGGGATATTTGACTAATTGGAAGCAATAGATGATTGATTTGATAAAAAAAAAATTTAACATTAATGCAGGCTCCTTTACCAAACTGTTCAAATTCGTTACAGTACATATTTAACTTTTAAGTTCTACTATTTGACCGTTTCGGAAAACATGCACAAAAATTACCTTATATAAATTTCCATTGACAACACAATACAGTCAAAAAGAATGGTGCCCACAATTTTGAAATTGTTCTAGTATTTCCTTAAAAGTTCCGTAATGAATGAATGAATGGTTTTCAATTGTTTCTTTTGTATTGATGTTGTTTAAAACTGTCATTTATCGAATCGCCTCTATTTTATCCCCCAACGTTAGCTCATACCAACTATCGAGCAGTTCGGCGTCCGTCCACAGTATGGCCATTTATTAGTGTTGTTGCTGTTTTGTTGTTATTTTTGGGACTCTTTGGCCTCACCTGAAGATCGAACCAACGAACCGATTTTTAGGCTTTACAGCTTAAAACGCAGGTATGCACCTGGCCTAGGGCCTTTTAAATGCTATTTTAACGTAACTACAAAATTGTTGTTGTTGTTCGTGTAGGTTGTTGAGGGAAATTTTTCTCTCACCTAGAGATTGAACCAATAAACCAATTTTCTATTTTTATAGATTAAAATGTAGGTTTTCACAAGGACCAGGGCCTTTTAAACGCTATTTTAATGTAACTACAATATTGTTGTTGTTATTTTCTCTGGGCTAATGTATAATTTTCATACCCTATAGCTTCCCCTAGAATTGACGTACACCAAGGAAATTCGGTAATTGGGGATGTGTCACAACTATTTCACTTTCTTAAACATTTTATTGACGACAACCGAGTTTGGCCTCCACAACATTTGTTGTTGTTGTTGTTGGGACTCTTGCCGACACTAGTACTGAAGTTAAATAACAAAATAATGCACATCGAGCTAAAAGCACGAAATTAAGTACTAAAGACATTCTTTGCAGTACAAATCGAACTAGTTGTGGAAACCCATTGCGATACCCCACTAGACCCCACGCCACCCTTATGCCTCGACACACACAGCCTCTGTGAGTCTTTTGTAAATATAATTTGTCACAATAGCAACAGGTCTGGCAAAGACCCTAGGATCAGTAACAGCCAGCTTCAATTAAAAAAAAAAACAGAATACAATCACAAATAATGATACAGATTGGACAAGGGAAGGTGAGGGGATAAGGTATTCGGACACGAATGCCTGACCACCAAGCTTAGACCTGCCAGGGACCTGCCAGGGATGAAGCTCGAATTATCTCACGTAAGTCGATCTCAGCAAGCATATCGACCAGACATAGCACCACCTTGAAATATCTCCCAAGGCTCCCCCTAGCACCCACCTGTTTCCCCTCTGTGAGATTGACCAACAAATTATTGGATATCGGGGTAAAAGTTTGGATTGTGGTTTGAATACAGTTCACACAAAGTAAATTCAGGTCAATAATTTGTCGCAAATGTACTACAAAAGGATAGAAATGTAAAAAATAGGACACATAGGTTGAGTCAAAAGTCCACTGCATCCTAGCGAAAGTCTTACAGCACTGAGAGAACGTACATGATCCACAGGACCCAAATTTTTCCCTAAAATTGGGATAACTTTATTTCCTTGCTTGGAAGGAGGAGGAACGGAGGCTTGCCCCCTCAACTAAAAAATATAAATTCTATTATTGTCCCTTTCAGACAAATACGAAGTGCTCTAAAAGGGAGAGGTGTGCATGAGGAGTAAGCAAAGAGATTGGAGAAAAGATAATGTTAAATGTTTTAAACCACATTTAGTGTTCTCCCATTCTACGTTAGGGCTTACCTTCACGTGCTGTAATTTGTGTGTTTCACCCACTAAACGCATGCAGCGTGGTGAATACATTGCAAAGTTTGTGAGGGTTTCCCAGGAAAGCATACCCAATTGTCAACATGGTAATGTATGAGCTAAGTGGACGAATCACACGATTGGAAAAATTCTGTATGGGTTCTAAAAATAGTCGGCTGGTGATGCTAACGAAATTACTTCTGGAGTGTCGACGGTGTGCCTTTCTTAGAGGTGGCACACCTCATGATCTTACTTCTTTACCACCAGGGTGATAACCCATGGCTTAATGAGTAATGTTCTATGCATGCCCACCAGGGCGTGTTAATGATGTGCGGTTAAAGCCAACATAAGACTATTTACACCCCCAGGAAGACAATGCCCCGAAACCCTAAACCACTGTCTTTTTCTTTCAGGCCTACACACATTTTTTTCCACGACCGGATAGATTTCGTAGGCCGAGGGATTCATGAAGGACTGGAACATCAGCGTCTTTCAGCTATAGGTATTTGGTGCCCTTGGGTAGTAGCAGAAAATATTTCTTCTACGTACAGGCGAAGAAATAATTCGTGAATAGAATAATTTATTCCACAAGTTTTCTGTTATGATAGCCGGGGGCTTAGTGTATGGGATATTTCGGGCTTGAAGAATGGTTTAACTTTTAGTTGACATTCTTGCTGCTTGAATGTGTAGGGTTAAAGCATGCCTATTTTGTTTAACCAATTTAATAACCATTTATCATTAAGTAGTGTGTTTTAAAGAGTTGTACACCAGCTGTTTTCTTTAAATGGAGAAAGCTATAAAGCAGTAAGGGACAACTAACGTGGTAACTGGTAAATAAAAATGTGTGCTAAAAATGTAGCTCAGGTTGTAAGCAAATTGATTAATAGCTTAGGAGTAAAAGCTAAAAAGTTTTCAGCAAAAGGTGCTATATAGAAAAGTATTACATTAACATCAGTTGTAAAGTAATTTCGAGTCAAATAATTTAAGAGCAAAGATTTTGTAAAAAGTACCAACGAGGCAATTTTGTAGCATAAGATACATTAGTAGTCAGTTGTAAAACAATGCATAACAATTAAAAACTGCTTAGTTTTGAAAAGCGATTACAAGTGGATAAAATAACTATTTTGTTTTAAGTACAATTGTAGTTACAATAAACCTAGAACTTACAACCTAGAAAATATTTAACTTCCAGTTCAGATAGTTAGGTCACACTGAACACTGGAAAATATGTTCAACAATTTGCTAAAATAATTCTGGGCTTAGACGATTGGTAGAAAGTGTAATCTATGCAGTTTTAAGAGCATGCATATGCGTTAATCACACACACACAAATATTTTAGAACCAGTCAAAGAGATTATAAGAATTTGAGAGTGTCTTTACGTATGTGAGGGTAGGCGTTGCAACTGTCTGAGACCGGTTTGGTTACAAATAATTTCAGAAAAAGATTTATTTATTCATATTCGTTAGTACCGAAAATTAAGTGTTACCTAGCTGGTTACACAAGACTAGAAGCATTGTGCAATTTAAAGTACAGGGTGAAAAACCAATAGTGTTGAAAAAATATTTGCAGCAAATTTGATTTACAGTGGTAAATTACAGCAATTTAAATTACAAAGTAATTTGTGCAACCATTACAATTTGCAATTTAATGTATAATGGTTGTTTAAAATTTACAAATAATTTTCTACATCAGAATTACTGACAGTTTATGGTGAATAATTAAAATTTTATGAATAAGAACAGTGCTTCCAAAATTAGTAGGGTTGAACTTGTGATTAAATAAACATGCAAAGAACATGTTTTTTGGTGTAATTAGGAAAATGAATTTATTTGTGAATTTTCTTGAATTAACTAATTAATGTTTTTGGAATTTATGAGCAGTGAAGACAAAAGCATAAATTTCAAGTTTGATTCACAAAGGAAAACAACTAAAGAGTTTAAAGAAAGTTTTGACAAGACTATTGAAATAGAAGATCCAATTGTTGCCGATAACAGTGATTTTGGGTATGCCTCTGTCATTCTAGTCATGTTTTCCCATACTTCTCCCCCAACCCTTTGCTGGTGCCCCTTTGGGTCACATGCGGTTGAATGAGTTTAACTTGGCAGTTGAAACATGGAATATCTATTTCGAGAGGGAGGAAGTTAACTTTGCAACATACGATATTCCTTTGATCAAAAAGGGGGTTTGGGTATGCTATTAACACACATCGGTCCAAAAACCTATGGATCATTGTGGAATTTGTGTGCACCTGATGCACCAAAAACCAAGTCTTAGCTGATATTAATAAACTGCTCAAAGCCAACTTGTGCCCCAAGCTGAACTACAAGAGAGTGTGTTGTCAAAAAAAGGGACCTTTTGGCTCTGAATCAATTATCAGCTACGTAACTAAGTTAAGGAAATTGTCTTTGCAGTGCAACTATGGCGTTGCTGATGGGACCAACCTTGATACATCGCTTCGCGGCCGATTAGTCACTGGTATAAAACGTACAGATATACAGAAGCAATTGCTAACGCAAGACCCGGACAAAGTTACAAAGTAATACTGCGGTTAGATTGGCTCTTGCACAGGAGTTGGCCGAAAAAAGTCTCATTTTCAGGGTACTGCTGGCATTAAATCACGCAAAGTATGCCTAAATTTAAATCTAAAAAAAAACAGAAAGAACTAGCTTTTGTTGTGGATACCCTTACCATGTTAAGGCTATTGGCAAGTATCTTAGACATACTTGCTCAGCCTGTGGAAATGTGGGACATTTGTCTCGTGTCTACAAGGTCAAAAAGGAACAGAACAGCACTAAAAACAACTTTTCTAAAAAGGAACGTTTGCATAAAATGAAGAGTTATAAATACGCTAAAAAGCCCACAGGATTGAGGATTAAATATTACGTTGCCTTTTTGACTTAAATGTCAGACTGCCTGAGTTGGGAATATGACAGGCTGTCTGACAATTAAGTCCAAAAGGCAACATAAGTAGGTTTGCATCCGTATTTATTTAACACTTATCGAGCCCAATTGGCTATCTGACCTGTTTATAATGATTGAGGATTCTGATAATTCAGACTCCAAAACCTATTTAAGCAGTGAATGCGGGTAGATTTCTGATTTTTGTGGGGTGTAGCTGTAAATGACAACCTATAGCTACGTATCTCGTGCCCTGAACCTACGGGAGGTCCCGTAGATTCCCCACATTTGGAGGACACGAGCGTGTAATGTCTGGGGACGCGCCGCTGTTTGGGTCAATCCCGGTGGGACATTCGCCTGACGCAAGTACGGCCCCAGCGTGCGCTACACGTAATGACAAAAACCAGAGGATAAATGAAAGAAAGTTCCGTGGATCGGGTTACAGTCAATGTATTAATGTGTAGCAACGATTGGTACTGGGAGACAAGAAATAGTTGACTCAAGGCATTTTTGTTAGGGGAGGACTGTATTTTCTCTTCCTCGAGCTTTATTGCTTTGGGCTATGCAAACATTTGGGGACAAATACGGGGAGCATTTGGACACTGTGGCGGGCTGCAAAGTCGTGCCTGGACCATTTATGACACAGTTAATTTCTGGTTCGTTGCGTCACACAGGGAAACATAGATAAGGATAACAACACTTACAGTTCGTCGGCACGCTTCGTCAAACCTGTTGATCCGGATTGCACTGCCGGAAGAGAATTGCATAATACAGGGTCCACGGGGATATACAGAGAAAGACGCTCCGTGTCGAACACCTTCCATTACAAATGGATTGGAATCAAAAAGGAAAAAACTCCGCTCGAACATGAGCAGTTACCAACCGGTAAACAAGATGGGAAGAAGAGAAGAGAGCAGAAAACAAGTAACAATTAACAACCAGACCATGACAATGGTCATAGTCAAACGTACAAACACTCACCAACACTACATCATAACAATGGATACTCAGTACTTAAGTAAGGTACTTAAGTACTTAAAACAAGATGTTGGGGCAGTGAAGTAGTGCCAAAGGCAACAGCCCCAGGCACTCAGGGACGAAACTGTCTCACAATTTTGAGGTCAATGGTAGTACCTGTAACTGCTTGCTGTTAGAATTTCTCTAGTAAATGCAAATAATTGGACCTTAAGTTAGTCCACTAATAATATGGGATTCAAGTCTGAACTTTTGTTCTAGGGACGGAGGTATAACAAAACCAGTAGGGGAACTCAATTTAACTGTGACCCTTGTGGAAAGACAAGAGCTTTCTGCATTAATCTACCTAGGTAAAAAAAACACCTCTTATGGGGACCATATGTCTGGAAGCATTCGATCTGTGCATTGAGCAATTTTATAAGAAAAACGAATTACGAAAAGTGAAGTTAGCATCACTCCTGAACCCGTTTATCTCGTATCGGAAAATTATGTTTTTCCATGCTTTCCTGACCTCTTTTTACCAGGGTAGGAGACGTTCATGGACTTGAAACCCACATTAACTTGAAACCTGATTCAATAACTGCGAAGCAAGACCAGTACCTCTAGCAGTTAGGGAGTAAGTCAAAACTGAAATTGATAGGCTCGTTAGGGAGATAATGTTGAAACCTGTAGATTACTGGGTAAAACCGTATTTCGTTGTAGATTACTGCACTAGGACAATGCCCACAGTATTGGTTTTAAGACCTGATGGCAAAGTCCGAATAGTGAGCTACAATTCTGGTATGGTAAATCCACAGCATGAATTACGGTACCACCCAGTGCCACAATCAGAAGACCTATTTAGTAAACTTGCAGGTTTTAGCACTTCTCCGTAATTAACCAAAGCGATGCTTTACTGTAAATAGAGCGAGATGAGTAATATAAATCGCCGCTGACGATAAATACTTGTGAAGTATTTTTTCAATGACCAAAATTGCCTTTTTTTCTAGCAAGTAGCCCCGGAATTTTTCAAAAGCGAATTGGACACGTTCTCAAAGATGTCCGAAGAGCTAACCCTTTTGAGGATGATATTTTAGTGGCCATCGAAGGAACGGGGCAGGATGAACCTCTTTTTGGACTGTTACAAGCTTTGCAGGACAGTGGTATTAATATCAAAAAGTTTAAATGTAAGCTTAATCAAGCTAGTATCACATATTTAGTAGAAGACTGTGAAATTTGGCTTCGTTGTCGTGAAGACAAGAAATAAAAGTCAGCCCCTGACTGGCAGTGAAAGAACCACGGAAGACATCCAGCAACAGTAAAATTTTCAGCAGTTTATTCCTGCCTTGATCACCTATCAAATGAATACACAATGAGATGATGCTCCCCATAAAACATAAAACAGCTAATCTAACTTGTACTTACTACACACTTTCAATTTACACACAAATTAAAAAACACAAAAAATATAAAAACAAAAGCTGCACCAAACGTTGCAGTCACCACGTCTCCATCTTGAGCAGTGTCAACAAACCTACAGTTGCATCATGGAAAATGTTTTAGAAATTTTGTACCAATTTTCCATGTTGGGGAAATGATAAATTGTGTTGAGAATTCGACATTGGTTTGCTGTGATGGTATACACGTCAAGGTTTACCCTGATTTTATCAATCTGCTCGAAATAAATGATTTGAGTACTGTTAAGATCAACCACAAGATGCACTTCACTGTGCTTTGCTAGTGCATATTTATGAATATTTTTAGCTATTGCATTTAGCATGGTCAATTTTTCAGAGAGCTAATGGCCTGTGGCACTGACCAACATAAAGGCCCTTACATGTAGTGCAGGAAATGCCGTACACTACTTTCTCTGAAAGTCCGTTTTTTGGTAAAGACAGAATCCTTTAGATTAAGGCACGTATGTGAAATGCCACGATTGCCGTTCAGGTCCGAAGAGAATTGACTGGTTTGAAAGCTTACCCTACCTTGATTTTACTATTCAAAAAGATCACTTTCTCCAACGCCTGTTCACGTCCCATTATGTTAAACCCAAGCAGAGAGACAGGTCTATTTCCTGGAGCTCTGCCCACCCCCCACAAGTTCTCAGGGCCAATTTAGTAGGTGAGATGAGACGGGCCACCCAATACTGCACCCATGAACAAGACGGACTTATTGAGTTGCATCGAATTTGGGAGAAATTTGCGCGTAATGACTCTCCTAATAATGTGCTGTATAATATTTTCCGCAAACACATGAATAAGCTACTCAAGCAAAAGCAGTGCATTTCTGTTAAGCAACCAAAACCCCTTGGCTGGACTATTCTGCCCTATGTCCCCGGACTGTATTGCACCATTGCTAAGATCCTGGGCTCCTACGGGGTGAGGGTCTTCTCGAAACCACTTTCCATCCTTAAGATTGCCCTGCATCCGCCTTCCGACCGTTTTGTAACACGGGTGAGTGAGCAAACCAGTCAATTCTCTTCGGACCTGAACAGCAATCGTGGTATTCACATACCTACCTTAATCTAAAGGATTCTGTCTTCAATCAAAAAACGAACTTTCAGAGAAATGTAGTGTACGCCATTTCCTGCACTACATGTAAGGGCCTATGTGTTGGTCTGTGCCAAAGGCCATTAGCTCTCCGAAAAATTGACCATGCTAATGCAATAGCTAAAAATAATAATAAATATGCAGTAGCAAAGCACAGTGAAGGGCATCACGTGGTTGATGTTAGCAGTACTCAAATCATTTATTTCGAGCAGACTGATAAAATCAGGGTAAATCTTGAAGTGTATACCATCACAGCAAACCAATGTCGAATTCTCAACACAATTTATCATTTCCCCAACATGGAAAATTGGTACAAAATTTCGGAAACATTTCCCATGATGCAACTGTAGGTTTGTTGACACTGCTCAAGATGGAGACGTGGTGACTGCAACGTTTGGTGCAGCTTTTGTTTTTATGTTTTTTGTGTTTTTTTAATTTTTCAGAGAAAGTGTGTAGTAAGTACAAGTTAGATAAGCTTTTTATGGGGAGCATCATCTCATTGTGTATTCATTTGATAGGTAATCAAGGCAGGAATAAAATACTGAAAATTTTACTGTTTGCTGGATGTCTACCGTGGTTCTTTCACTGCCAGTCAGGGGCTGAATTTTATTTCTTGTCACATATTTGGGTTTCCAACTTGACAAATAGGGAATTTCAAATCAGCCGGAAGTGTTTCCAAGCCCATCAATGGTCAGGAATTTAAATCATATTTGGGGTTCATTAATCAGTACTAAAAGTCGTCCCACACTTAGCTTCAATTTTACACTGCTAAAGAAGATGTTGTGACTAAAAGTCATGTGGGAGTGGACAGCCAAATGTTCCAGAGCTGTTGCTGATGCTAGGGAGGCTTTTCCTAAGGCAAATGTTTTGGTTCACTATGACCCTTTTTTGCCATTGAAATTTGTTTGTGATGCGTCACCAATAGAAATTGATTCCTTTATGATGCACACCCTCAGAAATGGAAGAGATAGGCCTATAGCGTTTGTTTCAAGGGCCTTAGTAAGGCAGAAATTCGGTATGCCCAATTCGATCGGGGAGCCCTCTTGGTGGTATTTGGGGTAGTATTCAACCAATATTTGTATGGAAGGAGTTTTTTTTTTACAAACAGACCAGAAACCTTTGCAAGCACATACCAAGCACAAAGCAAGCACAAACAAGGTCTGACTGTAGAAATAGCTATCAATAACTTTTTAATTCAGTCGCGAAATGTCCCGCATGCCATCGTATCTGCTATTGAAGCACAATTCACGAACGGATGCATCGCTAATGGTTCCCTCGACAAGCTATAAGTTCTACTACCAAGTCAAGAAGGTATGCTCACTTCAACTAGACATAAACTGGAACGAATATTTGCTGTAGGTTCTCAAATATTTTGACAGGAGGGGGGGGGATTGAGGCTTAATGGCGCGTCGACAACTTGGTCATTAGCGCCAACCTCAGTCACAGTGCAGTGGTCCGGGTTGCCACTGCACCACACATTACAGAGATGTTATCCAAACCCCTAATCTAAATCTTGTCATACATCTGTACCTCCTGCAAAAATTGAAAAACACCGGACAGGAGGACAGACTTATCGCCCAACTGACGCGCAATGTCATGCGGAAGATGAAACTGACGACGAACACCATCAAGATGGCGACAATCAAGAAGTAAATGCCGGACCGTAAGTGGCCGTCGACACCAAGAACATTCAGGAGGGTCAACCCCCCCGCAAAAGGAAACAGTGAGTAAGTCGGGTGTGACCAATTCGCAAACGGGCCAACACAACCTCCTCACGGCGACTGCGGCGACACGCCGAGTGCCACTCCGCGACAGTGCCTTTAATGGCCCATAACTTATTACCGTCCTGTCCATCCCACGAGGCTTGCCAAAAAGCATGTAACCTCAGACGCAGAGTTGGAAAAGCGTCTGAGGGAACAAGCCTGAGATCCCTACCGAGAGGGCCAGAAAGGGCCCCTTTTGCTGCAGAATCCGCTTGCCCATTTCCACCTATCCCAACATGGCCCGGGATCCAGCAGAAAAGCACGGTTTTCCGCTGGCCAGGCAAGCGGGAAAGCAAAGCTTGGACACGTTGTGTCAAGGGGTTCCGTGGATTGTAAGTCGCCAAGGACTCCAGGGCACTCATGGAATCGCTAAAGATAATGAAATGCGCGCCCTGAAGGCCAAGGATCCATTCCACCGCCAAACCGAGAGCCAAAAGCTCTGCAGAAAACACAGAATAGCCTGATGGAAGGCGATGGGCTACCGTCACTCCCTTACAAACACAAGCACAAGCCACGCCAGCGTCTGACTTCGACCCATCAGTAAACAGCCGCTGATAACCGGCGTACTGAGAACACAGCCGCCGGAACTCCTGCAAGTACCTTGCTGGCAGAGTGGAACCCTTCGGGAGGGACGCCAGAGCGAAAATGAAAATGCCACTTGGGACAAGCCAAGGGGCCACTGGCATCCCCCCCAGCCTCAAGACGCTGGGCATATCAAAGGCTATCTCCTGACAGGACTGCTGGAGCCTATCGCGGAAATCACCCTTACCCACCCTGCGTCTACCGACTCGCAAGTCTGGCCCAAAAACCATGGACCAAGCAGGACTGGATTCCACAGCACGTAAACGCACAGCATACTGAATGGCCAGCTTCCGCCGACGAATGGCCAAAGATGGCTCCGAGGCCTCAGCATAGAGGCTGACCACTGGAGAAGTTCGAAATGCCCCAGTCGCCACACGCAGGCCACTGTGATGCACAGTGTCCAACATCTGGAGAGTCGAGTCACTAGCCGAACCATACACCATGCACGCATAATCAAGTTTGCTGCGGACAAGGGCTCTGTAGAGGCGCAACATGGCAGTGCGATCGGCACCCCATGAAGTACCCGACAGAACCCGCAAGATGTTAAGTGCCCGCAAAGACTTGTCTTTAAGTTGGCGCAAGTGTGGAAGCCAAGATAACCTGGAATCGAACACCAGACCCAGGAAACGTGCCTGTGGGACAACAGGAATCTGCCCCTCCCCCAAATACAGGCATGGATCTGGGTGCAGTGTTCGTTGGCGGCAAAAGTGAATGCACACAGTCTTGTCCGGAGAAAACCGGAAACCATTACTGACCGCCCAGGTCTGGACTTTGTTAATCGCCAGCTGTAGCTGCCGCTCGCAGGTCTGCATGCGAGCTGCCCGAAAGCGCAGGCCGAAGTCATCGACAAACAATGACTGGGGAACAGCAGCTTGCTGAGCAATGGGATTGATCCCAATAGCAAACAAGATGACACTAAGAACACCCCCTTGAGGCACACCATTCTCCAAGACAAACGGGCGGGAAAGAGTCGCCCCGACACGAACACGAAAAGAACGGCCGGAGAGGTAAGCGGAAAGCAACAGTGGCATCTGTCCCCTCAAGCCATAGTTATAGAGATTACGGAGAATCCCATAACGCCAGGTCGTATCATAAGCCTTCTCCAAGTCAAAGAAAACCTGAACCAGATGTTGACGCAGGCGGAAAGCCTCCCTCACATCCGATTCAAGGGCAACCAGATGATCGATGGTTGACCGAAAACGTCGAAAGCCACACTGGGACGCAGATAAGAATCCGCGTGATTCCAGCACCCAGACCAACCTCTCACTGACCATCCGTTCCATAAGTTTACAGACACAGCTAGTCAGAGCGATTGGGCGATAACTGGAAGGAGCAGTAGGGTCTTTGCCCGGTTTCACAATCGGGATGACCACTGCTGTCCTCCACGCTGCCGGAACAGAGCCTTCTACCCACACACGGTTGAACATCTCCAGCAAGAACTGCTGGGAGGCAAGAGGCAGATGTTTCAACAGCTGATAGTGAACATCATCAGGCCCTGGGGCGGAGTCATGCGACTTGGACAAAGCGGAAACAAATTCCTGCCTGGTGAACGGTAAATTGTACTCCTCTAGCCCGACGGAGCTAAAGTCTAGAGGGTAGCCTCTTCCCTACGCTTTATTCTGAGGAAACCAGGATCATAATGGTTATCACTCGAAACATGCGCAAACGCAGACGCAAGACAGTCGGCGATATCTGGCACAGAAGAGATCACGGAATTCGCCACCTTCAGCTGTGAAACCGGGGAAGACACGTTCCTCCCCGAGATCTGGCGCACCTTCCGCCACACCTGCTGAGAAGGCGTGGAACGCGTGATCGACGAAACATAAGCTGTCCACGAAGCCCGTCTAGCCTCACGGATGACATACCTGGCACGGGCACGACAGCGCTTAAAGGCTACAAAGTTGTCAGTAGTTGGGATGACCGTAAATGCACGCAACGCTCGCCGGCGGGCCCGAATAGCATACCCGCAAGCAGGCGTCCACCACGGAACAGGAACCCGCCGCGGCTGTGTGGACGAACGCGGGATAGTAGCACGAGCAGCAGCAAGGACCACGTCAGCGAAATGAGTTGAAAGTTCATCCACATCAGAAAAGTCCCCAACCGCACGCTGAAATACAGCAGCCTCAGCAAAGGCTGACCATTCAGCACGTCTAAGCGCCCACCGGGCTGGCCTGGAAGCCACAGAACCCCCTTGTGTCATGGACAACACAACGGGGAGGTGATCGCTTCCATGCAGATCGGCAGTGACAGCCCAAGTGAAGTGAACTGGGACGGCAAGGAAGCAAAAGGCTAAGTCCACCGCTGACCAATTGCCCGTGACCAGGTTACAGTGTGTCATGGCTCCTTGGGTCAGGATGCAAACGGACCCCCTCTGCATCCACTCCTCAAGGATCCTGCCCTTGTTGTCAGTATTAGGTCCTTCCCACTGGACGTGGTGGCTGTTAAAGTCGCCCAGCAGGAGAAACGGGGCAGGAAGCTGGCGAACCAGGTCCTCCAGGTCACCAACCCCAAAGACCTCATCCGGCGGTAAATAAACCGAACAGACAGTAATATCGAATTGAAAAGAAACTCGAACTGCTACCGCCTGAAATCTAGTGTGCAGAGGCACACTGGCATGCGGCTGAGAGTGTTGAACCAGCAATGCAACACCACCATGTGCACGTGGCACAGGGTCTGCATCCAGACGGTAGACAGAGTAACCCCTAACAACCGGATTATCCGACGCCTACAAAGTTTCCTGAAGGCAGCAGCACAGAGGTCGCCAATGCGACAAAAGCAGCCGCAGCTCCTCTGCATGGGTCCGATAACTTTGCCAGTTCCACTGAACGATGGAATGCGCAGGCATTAGGACGGGCTTAAGACTGAATCATCCTCCTCAACTCCTCCCCTGGGCGACCCGAAAACATCTGAATCCTCCCCCGAATCCAAAGCCGGAGTGAGGTCCAGAACGAAGTTGTCCTCGGAAGGAGGAAAAAGCCCAGGAGAAGTGGAACAGGAAATATCTCCCTGCTCCATGGGTAAAGGAGGATCAAATTGTGGAGGGGACGCAATGGACCCCTCAGCAAGCTGGTTGTTCGACGACTGTTTCACCTTCTCTCCTGGTGGCAACTTCCTCACGGATGGTGCTGAGGATATACCAGCAGGAGCCTTCTTCGACACTTTCTGTGGTGCACTCCGGGCAGGAGGAGGCTTAACTACAGCCTTAACCTGCCTGGGAACAGTTACAGGAACAGGAACAGGAACAGTTACAGGAACAGGAAC
>JAHWFP010146193.1:0-16022 GCA_023313725.1 Lithobius niger
TTTAGATAATTGGGCCGCCATCGCTCTTCAATAGCTATGAGCCACCATATTGGAAAATGGCGCCTAAATTACTTGTTTTCCATAATTCTGAAAAACAGCCGAAATGGACATATTTAAAATTTTCTGAAAGGTGGCGATCTTTTCTTTCCATAAATCCTAACCGAAATTGTTTAACTTAGATAGCGACCGTCCTACACCCACTTAAAGGTGAAGAGGTAATGGCGTAAGCGCATGATGATTTTCGAATTCAAAGTGCTCTTGCGAGCCCTCTAATAGCCCGAAATGGACATGCTTAGGATTTATGAAAGGTATGAATCTATTATTTCCTTCAATCCTAACCGAAAATGTTTAGCGTACATAAGAATACAAATGTGAGCATTACAATGGCACTTTGAAATTGAAACTAGACGCTACACTAATTACAGCTACACATTTAAACGGGTGCAGGATGGTCCCTATCTAAGCGAAACAATTTTCGGCTAGGATTGATGGAAAGAATAGATCGCCACCTTTCAGAAAATCCTAAGCATGTCCATTTCGGGCTATGAGAAGGCTTGCAAGAGCACTTTGAATTCTAAAATCACCATACGCTTTCGCCACTATGCCATTAACTCTTCGCCTTTCAGTGGGTGTAGAACGGTCCCTACCTAAGGTAAAAAAAAATTTGGTTAGGATTGATGAAAAGAATAGATTCCACCCTTTCAGAAAATTCGAAACAAGTCCATTTTGAGCTATTAAAGGGCTCGGAAGCACTTAGAACACGAAAATCACACAACAACCAATTGAAAAAAGGAGTGTCCATGTGAGTTAAGGGTGATAATACTTAAAATACGATTGTATGGTTCAAGAGTTGCTCTTACGTAAAAGATGTATAATCCCTTTCCTGTCCAGAATTGTGTGCTGAACGTCTTTGCTTCATTTTATGCTATTGATTTAAATAATAATAATAATAATTTAAGTTCGTTGCAAACGCAACCGGGATGGCAAGGACCTGGTGGTCACTAACTGCCATCCGAAGTTAAAACAAAAATTAAAAAGTTTAAAACGAAGATGGTTGATCGGCTGTAAAGGAAGGGTTGATGGTATAGGGTTGGGGGTCACGAATGCCGTACCGCCAAGGTTAGACCTACCAGGGACACAGTGGTCCCCGATGGCATCGCCAAACGTGAGGGACGAGTTGAGGGGAAAAGCCGTACCATTGTCTATGTTTAAAAAAAATTAAAAATAAATAAAATAAAATAAATGCATTGCAGTTTAAAGCCTGGCCTAAACCAATTGTCAATCATAATTGGCGGAGCGAGCGAGCGAAGCGTAGCCTATAACGGACACCAAATTGCAAAATGTTGGTTGGTTGGTCCGTTGGTCTGTTGGTTGCACATTTTTAGTCTGGGTGGAGCCTAAACGAAAGATCGGATTGGAATAAAATTTTGTACAACGCTCGATACCCCAAACAGTATTGCTGAGCCAAAATTTGACGTAAATCGAACAATTATTACGGGAGAAATAACAAATTTTCGAATTTATTTCTAACACTCACCATTGCAAATTTGGAATCGTGAATAGTTAAGGAATTCCGACGAAGCATACACTGTGCTATTGGTAATCAAGTGAACTTTAAAAAAAAAGCCAAAATAAATCATCGTAGCTTCCTTACAGCTAACAATATTTTTTGACATAACTCAACGAAATAATAACATTTGATCATAACACTTTAACCACTAGAGGAAGACAAACAAATGGGAAAAAAACCAGAAGGATTCGTTAACGACTCACATTCGTTTCATGTAAAAAAGAATGCTTGCAGGAATTCAGCCAACATGGCAACCAAAGTGGCGTTGACGCTATCAACGGGAATCTCAAATTTGAAACATCAAATCGCCGCTGCAGGAGGAAACCGTTCATATAATACGACAGTACACAGCAGACTACGTATTTATATCACAACACAGAACAATAATTTGGCTTCGTATTGTAATTTCAAGATTTCTAGATTGCTATGGAAACTACACTCTCCATCCCATGTTGCCAGAATAAATAGGCCTAACATCGAACCCAATAGGCCTAATTTCTCTACTGTTGTCGCTTACGAAACTAAAACAGGACTAACAATTAGGCTTAAAATTAGGATTTAGAATTATTTAAATTCTATGTTCACAGCCAAGCTAACACCGGCTGATCAACAATTGTAATAATTCCAATTTAAAAAAAAATTAGCGTTTAGCGTTGCAGTACGTGCCAGAGGTGTGCGCTTCAACATTGTCGTAGAAGGCAGCGTAGAGAGCCGCGGATGTTTCGAATCTTTTGATTGTTGTGAAGTACTATCGTTACTGGTGATTGTTTAGCTTGCAATTAAATGCTTTATTGTTTATATTTTAAATCTAGGAAAGATACTCTGCAATAAATATAAACAATGTAAGCATTTTGACGGTGGCACGTTCTTTGCCAGCTTAACCACGGCGGCTAACGTTGTATTTACAACGGCGGCGACGGCGCAAATAACGATACGGATACTAAATATGGGTGCAAACGAAAGTATCTTAAAAATTAATATGAAACGTAGCCTAGCTAAAATGTAAAAAACACCAGCAAAAAGCTTCAGCTCAGCTGTAGCCGAATGAATATTGCCCCCAGGGCATTATAAGGACCATTAGCAAACATTGCAAAGCCATTATAATGAGAGGAAATACAAATTTAAAATAAATTTTTCTTCGCTCCGCCTACAATAGGCCCAAAGCCTGTTTCCTAGTCAAGATAAAATAAAAATAAAAAAGTTCATCATAATAAAAAAGCCATGGTCACCAGGAGAGACACGATCATGAACAAGCAGGCATTATTGGGCATACACCAGTCCAACACTCACCCCGAACTAGCAGGCGACAACATAATTGGGTCTTTTTTAAAAATTTGGCAAAGTTAAACTCGTCAAGATGTTGTCTGAAGCTGTTGACGGAAGCAGCCGCAACGATCCGCTCAGATAAAGCATTCCACACTGGGGCCACCCTAACGGAAAAAAAGTACTTCCGGCACTTAAGTCTGGCTGAGGGGAGGAGTAATTTGTAACTATGACCCCTAGTCCTGCCCACATGGCTAAGGTCAAAGAATGGTAAATCTATATCCAGAAAGCCACATAGAATTTTAAATGTTGAAATTAGGTCAGCCTTAAGTCGGCGCAGTTTAAGGGAGTCCAGCCCGAGACAGACGCTTCAAAAGCAGATAATAAGGCGGCTGTGCATGGCCAGGCAGCCACTTTGTAAAACGACGATGCCCGATTCCAAATGGCCAATGTCTCGCAACAGGTAAGAGGACCAAACCTGTGAAGCATACTCTGAAAGAGAGCGAACGTAAATTTTAAAAGCACGGACTTCGTTTCTACACAGCCAGAATTAAAAATCCGGTTTACAATTCCGGAACGACGATGAGAATTTGCCACTATGTGATTACAATGGGTGGTAAATTTTAGGGAGGAGTCAAACCAGACACCGAGATCCTTAACTAAACAAACACTCAGAAGAGTGGTCTGGTTCAAAAGATACGAGTGGTTGCTGTTAGAATGTCCTATATGAAAGGATTTGCACTTATCATCCGAAATTGGCAGCTGCCAATCCACAGACCAACGAGCCACAAAATTGACCTCGAGTTGCAATTGATATTTTGAGGTCGAGTTTACAATAGCAGAGTGCAGCTTTAGGTCATCAGCAAATTTCTCCTGACTTGCATTGACTGGGTTGCAACGCGCAAGTCATTTAAATACAAAATGAATAGATAGGGCCCTAAAACAGACCCTTGTGGAACCCCACTGACAATCTGTACTGGTTCCGAAAACGAGTTTCCAATTTTCATACGTTGGGTACGCCCAAGCAAAAAAGCCTCAAGCTAACTTAAGAGTGCTCCATCAAATCCATAAAATCTGAGCTTAAAGATAAGTTTTCTGAGCTTAAAGAGAGGTTTTTAACTTGTTTTGTTAACGGTAAAGGAATTACAGCCAGAGAACCGTTTGGGGGACAGTAAGTCACTCCCTCCCCCGACCCCTCGAGGGGTTTTCGAACTTGCTATCATATAGCTTTTTTTCCCAGTCATCCCTCATGTTCATTCATACCATACTTAACGCTTTTCAGAAAAAGTGAACAATTCCTTCAATTTTCAGCACTTTCTGTCATTTACATTATGGCATATACTATGCATTAATAATGATTCATTCATACCACTTCCAGTACTTACTTCTGGTTGTGTTTACTATATCATTGGAAAGGAAATTTCAAGAGGAACAATAAAGGCAGGGGATATAATTTCACTAACTGTGAAAGGGAATTCAAAGTGCGTATTCAAATGCCATTTTGAAAAGAAAATGGCGTCTTTTCACTAATACATTAGTATCACTTCCGGTAGTTACTTCCGATTATGTTTGGTATCACTGGAAAGGATATTTCAGAAGAACCATAAAGGAACAGTGACTAATTTTGCTAACTGTGAAATGGAATTCAATGTTTCAATAAATAACATAGAAAGTGTCGAATTCGAGAAAATGGCCTGTTTCCATTAATCATATCCACCCAAAACCAAAACTGGTATAAGAGAAGCTACCAAGTTTCTAAAAAGGGTCAGCCTTTGAAAGTAGTGATATCATCCAACCAGGGAAAGGCCGCCAAGGTTAATCCTATTAGTCACGTTAATCGCTACTAATACTTCGAAAGTTAAATGAAAACTATAAGATTGCTACTAGCGGTCGCAAGCTTCAAGTTTTCATTTAACGTACAGAGTATTATTAGGTGTGATTAACTTGGCTAATAGGATTAACCTTAGCGGCCTTTCCCTGGTTGGATGATATCACTACTTTCAAAGGCCGACCCTTTTTACAAACTTGGTGGCCTTTCTTATACCAGTTTTGGTTTTGGGTGGATATCACAACTTTCATAGGCCTGTGAATACAAAGAACCCCACGGTCTAATCGTCACCTCTTCCTTTTTGGTCTGGAAGTATTTTACGTTTCAATCCCATTTTTTGAGCGCACTGGCTGACTAACTTTGATTTTCGTTTGCTTCGCTCACTCAATCAGCGCATTCCCTTCAGTTGCCCCTCCTGAGGGTAATGTTAATCACTCATTGAAGCGGGAATTGCTCACTCAATCACAATTAATCTCATCTACTTGGCCGATCGTCTACTTGGTGGCATCACACAAGCGTAACCATAAAACTCGGCACATGACTAAGACATACTTCTTTGAAATAAATGTCCGCTTTTCCTACTTGACTAGACCGTGTGCTCACGACCTGCATTGTGTTTCAAATTTTCCTGGCACTGATAGATTCCCAGTCTCCTTTCTGTTGCAACTTCTGTAGTTTAGTTACCATGGTGTATTCACGTACCTTAGCAATCACATACTATAAAACGCACTGATCACATAATATTTCACCTTTGAAATATCACCTAATATGAAATTCACTGAACGGTATCCAACCAGCAACCGAGGTTAGTTATTAACCATGTCGTTGATTTTATTTGATTTGATTTTATTACCGAAGGAAATCGCCATGTCGTTGCAGCAAACAGTGCAATAATTGCAAGAAGTTATTTTGTTAAAACTCGAGTGAATTGTTGCGGTATATAAGTACTGAAACGGTGCGCGTATAACACTTAAGCATGTTATAATAAACTGTTGGATAACAATACAAACAATGGTCACAACAATAATTTTGCATATACGCACCATTTCAGGTGCTTCTATTGCTGCAATTCCCATTTTACAAAAAGGGACTCCCCCGTACTACTCTTTACCTGTGTGCCAAAATTTAGATGCGCAAACTTTTCCTAACGAGCTGTAGACATGTTTTTATATCCTATAAGAATTAACATGGGAGACCTGACCTTAGCTAATAGTAGCTAGCTATTGTGCGCGCAGCGTATCTTGAGTCCAGCAGGTATTTTACGAGCGGCTACATCTTCCTGGAGGGAGCGGCTTTAATCAACGGCCGCCATTGTTTTTGTAGCTATCTAGGTGCTCTGCTATCGAAAACATACAATCGATTATTTGTATTCGTTCTGGGGCGAACTCAAGATAGACCACGGACACTATAGCTAGTTAGCTAGCTAGCCAGTAACACAAATCAACGTTATTGAGGGCACGTTTTCTCCACAAAAAACACCTTCCCAAACGTGTTGTGGTATTCTTCTATACTGGACCCGACACCTGATTCCAACGATTTCCTAAGATTTCTACCGCACCGGAAATTTATACCAGTAAGCTGAAATCATGACAACCATTACACTAACAATTACACCTCAAACAATTAAGCCCAACAACAATAAATCATCTACTTGGCGGCGACACACTAGCGTGTGTCTAGATTTTAGTATAATTTTGATAGTTATTTACAATTGCTTTCAAGGGCGAATGCCGTTGGTTTCATTTTTGTACTAATTACTTCAAAGTAAAATCACAAATTCAGGGGCCTATTAAACCATAAGTAAGCAAATCGTTTAATAAAAAATATTCATGCTGTATATAACTCACTGAATTCCGTGAAACAGTAGTTACAAGTCAGGTTTTCAGATAAAATGGTTGGTCATATGAAAAGTTATTTCAGTTTTTTGGTAAAACAAAATTAATTACGAACAACAGGAAGAAAAAAAGAAAAGTTTAATCCGTTGATTCGTTCAGGAGTAATGAGAAAAAACTTAATTTGACTGCCATTTTGGCTGCCAATTTCCAATATGGTGGCTCATAGAAATGCAGGAGAATGCCTATAACGTTTAAAATTCTTAATTTCATGTAAACAACATTCCTGTCAAGTTTCATGCTTTTACGACGAAAATGCACAATTTTAGACTATTTGGCGGCCATTTTCCAATATGGCGGCTCGTAGCAATTCAGGGAAATGCCTACAACGCTTAAAAGTCTTAATTTGATATAAACATCAATCCTGCCAAGTTTCATGCTTTTATGATAAAATGCACAATTTCGTCAATTGGGGATATATCCTCCGGACTATGCAGTTTGAGCAGCATGAGGGCTACTCAAACTCACTGCCTACATGTTCCTGGTAGCGGTGCACCTTTTAGATATCAACCACAAGCGCGTCTTTTTATTTTGTGTTCCGTGTCAAGTGTGATTGACGTGTCAGCATAGGATGTCAGCATAGATCAATTTTAGTGAACTTCCGAAGAACCCCCACTTTCTTTTGCTAGTGATAGGCTGTAAAGAAAGATTTTTTCTCTTTGAAAGGGGGGGGGGGGGGTGAAGCTGGATCCCCTCGATTTGGTGGTTTATTTGAAATTTAAGTGTGCGTAGCCCTTTTGTTTTATAATTTCAAATGTATTAATACTTGCGAGTGCTTTTACGCTATATTAGCTGAAAAATAACCTATAAAAAAACCTATAATTTTTTTATTTTACAAGCTTTTTTTATCCTATATTTTTTTAGTTGGAGGTCTGCGAGGCCTGAAAATGGGGAAATAAAAGCGTTAGCAACATTTGCATAAGTTTGAGTGAATATGGCAAAACCGCCTACGTAAAAAAAAAACAGCTCTTGCAACATTTACATGCCTTTGAGGGAATACGGTAAAAATGGCTTTACAACGAAAAAAACAGGGTTTGTAACATTTCCGTACGTTTGAATTAATGTTGCAAAACTGAGTCGTATAGAAAAGCCAACATGGAGGCAGGCACCTTTAAACCAACCGGCATTCATCAATATGTAGATCGAACTCACTTTGCTTAGTTTCATTCATGAATTCCGAATAAGCAACAGTCCAACACCATGTGGCGAAGACAATTCGGTTACTGTTTATTTAAAGGTGCCTGCCTCCATGTTGACTTTCATGTACGACTCAGTTTTACAACATTAGTTTGAACTTATGTAACTGTTGCAAACAATATTTTTTTCCACGTGTGAGAGGGTTTTGCTGCAGTCACCCACACGTATGTGAATGTTGTTAACAGCTATATATGCGTAGGACGCACGAAAAAGAGCGAGAGTGTGTTATTTTCACTGAACCTCTCATAACAAAGGAAGTGTGCACTTATTCCAAGGGAAGTGATGAGAGTTTACACGCTTGATAGCACCTACCATGTAAAAATTAAACAATTAAAACATACTACATGCTGGCTTCAGCTCTAGCTAAACCGCAGAAACTACTGCTTCTACAGAACAAGAGGTGAGACAAGCATAAATATGCGTGTCTAACATTCAGTAGAAGTCACGAAACTTAAATGTGCATTAAGCGAGAACTGAGCCAGTAGCACAGGCGAAAACGGTAAAAAAAAATCTTCTATTTCGATGTAAATTATGATACAGAGGGCGACACCATCTTCAGAGAAATACAAAATTTCTTAGTTCACGAAAATTGAAAAATCCTGTGTTGACATCCTATGCTGACACGTCAATCACGCTTTAATTTTTAATTCTTTTAATTTTTCACTTTTCTGAAGATGGTATCGCCCTCTGTATCATAACTGACATCGAAATGTAAGTTGTTTTTTTTACCGTTTCACCCGTACTACTGGCTCAGTTTTCACCTCTTATACTAATGCACATTCCAGTTTCGTGACTTATGCTGAATGTTATACACGCATATAATAATATAAGTCCGTTGCAAACTTAACCTGAATAGCAAGGAACTGGTGGTCACTAACTGCCATCCGAAGTTAAAACAAAAATTAAAAATTGTAAATTTTAAAAGTTTAAAACGAAGACGGTTGACCGGCTGTAAAGGAAGGGTTGATGGTATAAGGTTGGGGTCACGAATGCCTTACCACCAATGTTAGACCTACCAGGGACGCAGTGGTCCCCGATCGCATCGCCAAACGTGAGGGACGAGTGAGGGGAAAAGCCGTACCATTGTCAATGTTTAAAAAAAAAATTTTAAATGAATAAAATAAAATAAATGCATTGCAGTTCAAAGCCTGGCCTAAACCAATCATAATCATAATCATAATCAATCATAATCAAGATAAAATAAAAATAAAAACGTTCATCATAATAAAAAAGCCATGGTCACCAGGAGAGACGCGATCATGAACAAGCAGGCATTATTGGGCATACACCAGTCCAACAATCACCACCCAACTAGCAGGCGACAACATACTTGGGTCTTTTCAAAAATTTGGCAAAGTTAAACTCGTTAAGATGCTGTCTGAAGCTGTTGACGGAAGCAGAAGCAACGATCCGCTCAGATAAAGCATTCCACATGATGGGACCACCCTAACGGGAAAAAAAGTACTTCCGGCAATTAAGTCTGGCTAAGGAAGGAGCAATTTGTAAGTAACTATGACCCCTAGTCCTGCCCGCACGCGGCTAAGGTCAAAGAATGATAAATCTATTTCTAGAAAGCCGTGTAGAATTTTAAATGTCAAAATTAGGTCATTCGGCGCAGTTCAAGGGAGTCCAGCCCGAGACGCTTCAAACGCAGATAATAAGGCAGCTGTGCAAGGCCAGGCAGCCGCTTTGTAAAACAACGCTATTTAGGGGGGGGGGGATTGAGGCTTAACGCTATTTAGGCCTATTGATGGCAGTTGATCACTTAAAATCAAGCTGCTCTCACCCACAGAGATCTATAGACAGACTGTGTCGCCCTTGTTTGGGCTCGTCAGTAGAAAGGATGAGAACATAGGCAACTGCCATTAATAGGCCATCATTCTATAGACCTAAATGTGGGTGTCTAACATTCAGTAGAATGGAGCCCCCCAAACAACCAGTAGTTTCTGCTCATTAGCTATAGCTGAATTCAGGGTACGTTTACGCAACAACTCGCCCTTGCATTCTCGCAGCTAGAAACTAAAAATCAGAAATTTCAACATGGCGGCAGTTTTAGCTCTGTCGACTCGCAACGAAAACCGTCAATATTGCGAGTTCAGAAGCCACTGGGAAAATTTCGTCAGAAGGAATTGTTTATCTTATTGTCACGGATTATACGACTTAAAGCATTTACTCAAATGACGTTGGATTTAGCTAATCCGGGTAGCGTTGTTACTATGGTAACGACATCTTTGCTATCGCGATTAAATTCTAGCTACGAGAATGCCAAGGCGAGTCGTTGCATAAATGCGCCCTCAGTTCGGTTTTGAGGTTGTTAATTTACCACTAGCAAGGGCCTATGCTCTCATCCACAGAGTATTCTCTACTGACGAGCCCACACAAGGGCGGAACAGTCTGTCTAGAGATCTCTATGTGCGAGAGCAGCTGGAATTTTAAGTGATCACGGTACGCGAGTGCTTCCCAAAGCACGAATCCCTGAATTTAGTGGCAATGGTATTTTCTGGCAAGCGGTTGAGAAACTGGGAACTAACAATTATAGAAACTAGCGCCAGAAACAAAAGCAACCACCTAATCCATATTCGACTCACATTTCTCTCAATTCCGAACTCGATTCCAAACTAAAAAGTAGGTGCTTGAAACGGGTATTAGTTTGTGGTCCTCGAAGACAATTTACAAAGCATGCGGTGTGCATTGAAGCATCCCCCACCCCCATCTTTTTCCAGGTATCAGGACAAGTGATCGACACCCATCTGATCGACAGCCAAATGATAGACATGGACATGTGATCGACAGGGAAAATTATCAACCCCCAATCGACAGCGAAATGATTGACAGAACAAGTGATCGACGGCCAAATGATTGACAAATGAAACATAAACCCACAAATATTAATAAAATCTTGTTATGGTTAGAACTTAGAGTGGTATCTGATCTGAACCTTTAACCTCGGTCAATGCTTTCGTAATGTAAATAAATCTTAATAAAACCTCCCACCCTGTCTCTCTGATAAAAAAAAAAATGGAAACAAAAATATTAATAAAACGCTGTTATCTTAATAAAAAAAAATATAAATAAACCTTAATAAAACCTCAACCCTTATCCCCCCTCCCCCGGACAAAAAAAAGCAAATAGAAATACAAATATTAATAAAATACTGTTTTGGACTGGTCTTGTCGATCATTTGGCTGTCGATCACATGTCCTGTTAATCATTTGTCTCGTCTATCGCATGTCATGTCAATCACATGTCCATGTCGATCATTTGGCTGTCAATCACCTGGTGTCGACCAGTTGTCCGTCAATCGAATGGGTGTCGATCCCTTGGTCCATCCACTTGGCGGTTGGCTGCATTTAAATGTAACAATGCAAACCAGTTACCAAAACTGTTGCGTCCCATCTCCCCAATGGCCTTCAACTTAAGTTTTCTTCTATACACTTACCCTTGCTTGACGGTAATTTTGCACGGCGTTCAGTGCAGTAGCAAATCTTAATAGATTGGACTTGGTGCAGGTATTAAACCTTTCTTCATCGGAATACATCATAACAACTTTGGTCAATTTATCTCCAGCATCACGCACTCTTCCAGTAGAGCGAGCGTACGATCCAAATCCATAGCATATCTGGCCGAAATATTCTTTCACCAGATCAATACGGCTTTCAATAAAGTCGACTTCTGATTGCCTGCAATAATTTGCCAATATATTCAAAATTAAAACCTTTCCTAAGTAACATTGATTTGTTGGCCAACAGTTGGCCCAATATTGTATTTCCAACGGTTAATGAATATTCGTTGGTCAATCATGCCAACGTTGTGGCACCATTGTCAAATCAACAACACCTAAATAAAAATTTCTCTGAAAACAAAAATACGATCTCCGGCACGGGTTAGGATTGAACCGAGTACATCTCTCACTTGTATCGAAGACGTCATCCATTGCACCACTTGAACCGATTGTGATTACGAGCTTCGACAATGTATTTACAGGTGAAAATGCAAGCAGAGTAAGTTATCTTAAAATTATAATGTAGTTTTAAGTTTATAGAAAATGAATTTAAGTAAATTATGAAACGTGATGGCCAATAACAAGAAATGTAAACAAGAAATCTAAAAATTTACTGCAGTGTACTTAAGGGGGCACCTACCCTAAACAGAAGCTTAATTTTGGAAATTCTTTTCTTTCAGTGTAATTGCCCTAGAGTCATAGTTCTGTTTTAACCTTAAACTATGTTGAAATAAGAGTCTAGGACATATTTTTAATTTTAAAGTTGTCTATATTTTTGGGAGTACTGTACCGGTACATTTTTGGCAAAAATTGTTGCACATGAACAAGATTGGGCTCTAAATCATCAATACACATAGGGCTATCATGTGAACCAAAATAATTTTGATACCACAATTTTTTATATTTTATAATATAATCACAATTTGCGTGTATTATAAAATTATATAGCCCAAATTTTGGGATTTTTTCAAAACTACACCGAAAGTGTGTAGAAGTATGATTTCGGTTCACTTTATAGTCACCACACCTCGGAACTTGTGTAAAAAATTTCAAGTCATTATCTCAATTCTAAGTAAAGTTATGTTGTTTTTGGTAATTGACCGCAAGCGAAATACGCGTTCCATGGAAATCAAGTTTTAACGTGAAACTTATAATAATAATAATAATAATATATTAAGTTTGTTGCAAATGCAACCGGAGGGGCAAGGACCTGGTAGCCACTGACTGCCATTCGATGTTAAAACTAAAAATTATAAATTACAAAAGTTATTATTATAACCTTACGTAAAGCTAAATAAACCAACAAAAATATGTTTTTAGCCATAAAAGGTCTCGGTTAATAAAAGAAAAGTGTTCTACTATGTAGAATACATGTTACCGCACCAGACTAACCTAAAAAAATAAAAATAAATTTGGGAATATTTTTAGAGTAGGTGCCCCCTTAAATAAGATTTTATTTTACACCACTGAAAAATCCAGTTTGAGACGTGTCCGTAGCGTACCGCTTAACATTATGGACAATCTAAACTACTCAAAGTAACGTTACTTATATGGTTAAACAATCCTACTTTACATTGAATAATTGTTTCCAACACTATACTTTAGCAAACACACTGGTGGAGCAAAATAAAAAAAAAGAAATATGTAGGCCCAACAAAGGTGTGCCAACCAACACATTGGTAGAGCAAAAAAATACGTTGTTTCAATAAAGGATGGCCAACTTACTACAGTTAAAGCAGAAAAATAAATACGTTGATTCAACGAAGTATGGCCATCATATTGACGGAGCAGCAAAAGAAATACATTTAAAGGTACACGCATCCATGTTGGCTTTCTTGTACGACTCAGTTTTGTGACATTAGTTCAAACGTTTGTAAATGTTGCAAACTCGAGTCATTTTCTTATTTTTTTTCTTTCGTGAGAGATAATCTTGCAACATTAACTCTAACCTGTGTAAGTGTTGCAAACGCTATTCTCAACGGGTCGCACGACATACCGGCATAGGCGCCGGAGCCGGAGGGTCCAGTGTAATGTTCTATTCCAGTGACCATTTGACCAGAATAAACATTATCGTCTAGGATGGCATAAGGGCAAACAATTGAATAAAACACTATTAAATATAAAATAGGTAGGCTAAATAATAAGCAAAAATCCAATTATACTGGGCCTTTAATCAACACTCCGCTGTACACAATATTGACCCCACAATGTGGCCAATTAAATCGATGACAGATTTGTTATGATTTGATTGTATGATTACAATTATCGGCAATGAGTCGAACGAATGGCATTACGGATTAAGTCGAGCAGTAAACCTAATCATTATTATATTCTCTGAGTTAAATTAAGGGAAACTCTGGTTAATTTAGTAGCGTATGCGACTATAACTTTATGTTGTAAATAGTATTAATTTACATTTCGTACGTTATGTTTATACCTGGTTACGTATACATATTTTTTTCCGTATTTAATATTTGTACATATTTTCTTATTTTCTATAAATAATGGTATTTTCTTAAACAATCTACAAGTTTCCGTCTCAAAAGCTATTTTACATTACATCCTGAAACATAATAGGCTTAGCTATTTTCATGTATTTATACGATGTAAACGTGTTCAGTATCATGCATTGTGAGAATCGAAACTGCGTAGGTGACTGGTCTAGCAATCATGCGTTGGTTTCGGAAAGGAACTTCCGTTTTTACTCACTAGGGTTCCCGCGTGCAGAGTGCATGAACGCTCCTTCACGGTGACGCCATGTTTTCTTTGTTCTCCATTGGATACGCAAAGAATTACTCATCCTCAACGTTTGCCTCTTCCAACTGCCGACGCAGCCTGATTTCTGGGGTAGTTTTACTGCTACGGGTATTATAACCATGCGTAGAACCAAGCATTCTTTGTTTATTTAGTTCGTAATCTATTTTACGATATTTATTTTGTAAATAAGCAGCCGATTTTGGCTCGACGCGTGTGCGTTTCTTGGTTAGGTTCATTTCTGAACCGCTAGTTGCATCGTCAGGTTCGGAAGGCGTAAACGTTGGTGGTTGAATCTCCGATAAATGGTCTGTCGGATCTTCCAAAAGTTTTGCTATGTTCTGTTGTAATTTTATTTCAGCTTCCGTCAAGGTACCGTTAAGCTGCTCTGACAAATCCAAATCGGTAGTTCCGGTAAAAGGAACAGGCTGGTTAATCGTTCTTAGGAACCATGGTCTTAGATTGTTCACATGTGCGCGAACGACTTTTAATGGATCCAGAAAATGTACAATACAAACGATAAATCATTAACAAGTTCCCTTACTCTGAACGGTCCCGTCCATGCTCTGAGTAATTTTGGAGAAATTTGTTTAATTGGTAAGAAATCGCGTAATAATACGTAATCGTCCACCATGTAGCGGTACGGACGTGCAGTGCGATCATAAAAGTTTTGCTGTCTCTTAACTGCTTTCCAAGTATGCGCTCGAGCGACCTCGAATGCTGCTTGTAGTCTACTCTTTAGACGTACTATAGTGTCATCACTATCATAGCAGATTCGTGGTGGTTCGAAAGCTAATGCACTAGGCAATCTAAATTCTGAACCATGATGTAAATAGTGTGAGCTAATTAGCGTAGTTGAATTAGGGCACACATTTAGTGCTATAGCCACTAATTCTAAATACTCGCACCAATTTTCTGGACAACTTGCAGAAATTTTACGCAATACTGTCTCTATTCTCTTATTTGCGGCTTCTACCGTTCCTCCTACCCACGGTGTTTTAGGAGTGAAGTTTATCTGTTAAATATTGAACAAATTTGACAATCTTGCCACAATAGCATTGTTTATCTCACTTCCGTTGTCTCCGCGCAGTTGCACGGGTGCTCCAAATCTAACTATGAGGTGAGAAAACAACTTATTGGCTATTGTTTCTGCTTTCTTATCGGGAATTACGACTGCAATTACGTAACGGCTGAAGTCGTCAATTACGTCATTATGTAGACGTTCCCGTGAACGCTTTTATTCAAGGGTCCAATGAGATCCAAGCTCCATGAATGACCTGGTCTTTGTAGGAGTTGAAAGGCTCTTAGCTTAGTCTTTAGTGGCTTGTTAGGTCTAACGTAAGCTTGACATACTTGACAAGTTTTAACGTAATGTGCGATATCGTCCATCATTTTACGCCAATAGCAATATAGCTCTATTAATTCTCTAGTTTTAGTGGCTCCGCGATGTCCGGCGCCAGGTGTGGAATGGTAATCCCGGATACAATAGGTCGGTAGACATTTTGGTATACACATCTGTGCTAGATTGTGCATACGGCCTTTATTTGGATCTGCTAATCGAATTCTGTATAAAATTCCGTCATAATCTTTATAAAATATATTTCGCTTGTTAGAAGCGTCGATCAGATATTCAGATGACTGATCTTTAAGACGTTTAATTATTTGGCCTAAGAATGGATCGTTTCGTTGCTCCGCCGCTAGGTGTTGTCGTGTGCAGTCAGGAAACTGACTGCCCAACACAGCGACCGGTATCTCTATACGAGATAGCGCGTCAGAAACCGCTAGAAGTCGGCCCAACTTGTGACGTAAGATGAATTCATATTCCCTGAGTTGAAGTAAGATCCTTTCTAATTTGGGGAGGGAGGAGGCACAATAAAGATAGCAAATTGGCTGATTCCGCTAATTTAAGCTGATAAAATCCGAATTTAAAATTCTAGACGAGTGAAGTATTTAGCTCCGCTTAGGTGTCCCATGCTCTCTGTCATGGTGGGTATTGGTACGCTTACACTTTCAACA
>JAHWFP010146194.1:14753-53775 GCA_023313725.1 Lithobius niger
AAAAAAAAAAATGCGCAATTGGGACTGTCTGCAGATAATTTCCTGTAACCAAAATTAGTGCTGTAGCCAAATTAAGTAAGTAGCTCGCCACACCGACAGTTACCATTAGTTGTAAAGAAACGTGCCTAGTTTCTAACGAAAACACACGTAGGGTTAAAAATGTTCTATAAAATGTTTCTTACATCCATCTCTTGCCAAGACACCAGGTGCCAAGGTGCCAAGGTTTTTCTACAAAGTTCTGTATAAAAACTATACTTGCAACACTGGTACTAATAGTTTCAAAACCTTGTAAACATTCACATCATAAGGGGGACTGGGAGCCCCCAGAAGTTATGTCGCAGAAACTTGCCCCCCAGAAGCTGAGGCGTTTTCAGAAATTTTGACTGCTGAAAATGCCATTTTTGAACTCCAAAAATTACTTTTTTTTCCAGTTTGGGTAGTGGTTTTTGACCCCCCCCCCCCCCCCCCCCCTTGACCGTACCTGAAAAATTAATGACCCCCATTGAGAGGGTCAAAAAATTCATAACTCCCTAGTTTCCTTCCCTCCCCCTCCCTCCCCCCTAAGCCATAAATAATGGTCGATCCCTAATCTAAGCTAGAGTGCCTTCGGAAATTAACCAGGGTAGAACAAGCAAAAGTAACTCACGTTTCTTTAACACGTCCCGAATTAGTAACATTTTTTATTTTTACCAAAAACCGTCACTGGAATGATTTGCCATCGTGTCGGCTCTCATTCACGTGACAGCTATAAACTACAAGATAGTATTAATTTGAACAGCAAGCAGGATTTACTTAGCCAACTTGCTGGTAAGATAAGTTTGTTCGGTTGTTTAGTTTACTGCCTGAAGCGTAATTTGAGTGCTATATGTACAGGCAATCTTCTAAAATTAAGCTAGATCAGAGGATTATTTATGATACGACGTGTCGCACGACCGACGTAATTAATCCATGCAACAGCGTGTTCCTTCGCAACCTGAAGTCAATTTTCAAAGGCACCCCTGGTGTGGTTCGGGGACTGCATTGGCTCGTTGCGTTCTTCTCACAACTCCAGCGTTATAATCTACGAAAAATGTGCCGAACACGTTTGCTCCTTTTTCTGCGTCATTCAATCCTAAATTGGCTACTCCTACACTCGGAGCGTCTTTAGTATTACTAGGTAGTACATAAAATGACGTAGATTTGCTTATCCTTTTCGAATAATTGCTACATTGTGGCACATAGCATCGCATTTGTTTGTTTAATTTTAGCGAAAACCGAAACCGAACGAATGGGAAGTAGAGGTTCTCGCGTTGTCTCGCTGCCAGTCGTGGCACATGCGCTCTGGCTAAGTTGCCATTTACTGCTTCCGTAGCGTTCGCCGTAGTTCTCGTCGCCTACCGCCAACAACTGGATTTAAAATGCAATAAAAATGGCGCTGCTCTTCGAATCAAAAACAGCTTTTAGAAAATTGATGTTTGGACTTACTAATCCTACGTTTGCCTTTTTTTGTGTCTAATGTCTGTGTATGATGCCCTAGGGGCTTATTTCGTAACTATAAACCACTGGAATTCCCCTTTAACGATCACTTGGGCTAAACTGCAGGCGTCGTGTAGGTGATTAACTCTGGTGTACGATTTGTATCCGTAGTAACCGTAAAATGATTTAGCACGGCTTCAAGGTCGACATATACGGCGTACAGTCTCTTCATTCCATTCTTGAATTTCTTGAAACCCGATAATATCACTAATAGGCAAGTCGGTTTTTTTGGTATGGAACTCCCACACAACATGGTAGATGATAATTGTGGAGTGGTACGCAATCTCCCCCACCGAACGGTCTATAAATTCCTACACAAACTTCGGTAAATATGCGCTCCCTTCTGTGGTAAACTACATGATACTTCGTAAAACCTTATTCCCCATTTCTGCTAGATCGTCTTGGCTCTCCACTCTGATCAGCAAAGAATTGAAGTATCCCTTAACAGTTTCGTTCTTGTTAATCGCTCTTTCAAAGAGAATATAAATATCAATCTGTGCTTTTGATGCTCACCATGAATCGTTGGCAGTGTGTTAATAAGTTTCAGTACCTCTCCTGATATAGTTCCAATAAAGCAGACGGTTCGTAATGCATTTCATCATTCTCGAAATCTGTTCTGAACGTTAAAAAGCAACCGTTGAATGCGTTAACGCACGATCGAAAATCCGTCTAAATCCAAACTGAACGGTGTCACTTCAAGTTTAACATCGTCAGTTATATTGGTCTTTAAACCTAAATTGTAAATCATTCTAGACAACGCAGAATGTATCGTGTTCTCCTCTACTACAGGAATGATCACTGATTTAAATTTGTTAACACTGGGGTTAAAATTTCACGGTACACGTGAAATGATTTCTTTCTTTAATCTCGACTTCAAAGAGGGAAAGGACGTCTTGAATCTTTTAGCATGTTCAGTGATTGCCTTTGCGCTTCGTTTTATAGCGCTCCACACTCTTGTCTGTTTACAGCACTGACGTAATCCTCCCTGCACGAATCGCACATCAAGTTATATTTCCCCTCGTTACGCATTTCATGTTCCCGTTTCGATCGTGCTTTAGAAAAGACTTTTTTGCAATATTTACAAATAAATTGTTCGAGCGGAGCTTTTTTTTTCTTCATCACTCATCGGGATATCTTTTTTCCTCGTCTTTTTTTTCTTCATTCGTCAGATGAGAACTCGTGATCCTCCAATTTTTTCAGATCTTGACTTTTGCAGTTTTCACACACTTCACAATAATAACACGTAATGAGTTTAGTTTTTTCAGGCAACCGGATTTTTTGTCTGCACGTCTTATCAAGCCACAAAAATTTCTAGTACGAAAAGATGTCTCTCCCACAATCCTTGCACGTTAAATTTTACTCGCAAGGTGTCTCCATGTTTCACTCGATATCTAATTTTGAATGATACACATGTTGGCATTTCTTAAACCTGTACAGAAGTTCGTAGTTTTCCTCCATGGTTTTTATAAAGAATTTTTAGATCAGTGAATGTCTTTTATACTCCCCCCTCTCCCCACCGAAACTATCGCGATCAAAAATTAAACAACGTGTCCGGAATCACTGTGGTATACTACATAAGAGATGATTCATTATTTTTTCCCGTGAGGAAGCATTTTAGAATGATGTATAATCATGTGACTTGATTAGTCTTCTGAAGTCTACAGACAAATATTTGTTGCTTACTTCGCAAAGACAGGACGTTGCAATTTTAACTTTTTCAGGGAGGTTTTTAACGAATTAAAGTGTTATTAGTAATTTTTATTACATTTGAAGCAAAGTAATTTTTGCGTACTTCGCAAAAATACGACGTTACATGTTTAGTTTTATCTGGTAAAAGACTCACTTCTTCACCTTTACAAATCTCTGTCATGGTTTTTTAAAGAATAATTTCATTGTCAACTCGACCAAATCACTCGACTCAATCTTTCCAAATTTTTTGGGGTCAGCTCTTTACTTGATTGATTTTGGTCAAAGATTCAAGGCAAAAATCTATTTTTAAACTAGGTACCTTTTCCCTCGTTTATTCACAAAATGCATCTGGAACCGGGGGACCAAATCGGTCCCACGGCTATCGCTCCGCGTATTTTCCTACCAACCCATCGGAGAACGAACCGTCTAACGCATCGCGAATCTTTTCTTCTCTAAACCCAAAGTCAATGCGTACAATACGAGACGGAAAACGGTGTCACGCTAGTTTTTACGATTTAAATACATCGTAAATATTTTTTTCCCGCACTAAAATGCGACAACAACAAAAAAATGGGGGAAATGAGGGGAATAGCATTGACATGTCCGAAATAACGTGGTTTTTCCGAGACTGCACGTATACGTATATACGGGAAACGAGGGAGGCTTCGACGTTATTTTTCAGGGGGGTGTGGTCACAGACCTACCCAATTTCTGACGCTTGGCGTCAAAGATGTTTTCACTACATCAAATGCTGCACTAACAACATCAGAAAGGGGAAAATGAGTGAAAATAGCAGTGACGTGTCCAAAATGACCTGGTATCCACAACTTTATATATTACTACTGTCAACCAACGTCATTATGTAATTATTTCCATAATTACTGGTGTGAATTGGGCCGATAAGATCTACGCTCCAAGAAATTCGGGTCTTTGTACTGGCTTTATGCCCTAAGTGTTGCTTTGGATGTACGCTTGACAGACCAGGCAAAATTTTACATAATATTCTACATCTTTGCCATTTGGGCCAAAAGCAATTTTGCGGGTATAAATCTAGCGTGTCTTGTGTGATGTACGGCTGCTGGTGCTGAATGGGAATCCTGAACACAGTGAATTTACTTGAGATTTAGGTATATACATCTGGCCATATTTGCCATACGACCTTATTCACTGTTCAGGTTTAGGCAACCTTGTCCTATAAAGGATGTTATCTAAAATATGTTTTCGGCTTTTTGAGGCATCATTCAAATCTGCTGATAACTGATCTTTAAGATAATCAAGGATTTTGCTGAAGTAATCTTCCGTTCTGTATTTGGCCGCTAAATGTCCTATAGTCCATTCAGGATGTTGACTACCTAGCACACACATGGCAACCTCAGTGCGTGAGAATGCATCCGAAACTTTAAGTGATTTTTCGGGATTATGACATACGTTAAAGTCATAGCATACAAAAACCCCTTAAGAGTAAAGGGACTCGAAGTTTTTGCCATAGAAATTTGTGATAGCTGAGGCAAAATGGCTGCCACCAAGTAATAAGTGTGGTCCGAACCGTTATCACTCAAGCGTAACTGACAATCACCGGCGTCAGTTAAGATTGAGTGATCAGGGTTGGGACGGAAAACTTGGTGGGTTATTATTTTATTTGAGTGGAATTAGCTAGTAATAAGTAGTAATAAGTAATTAACATGAAATCAACGATGTTCAGCTACCGTTTCTTACTATCCTAAAATACTTACCTTCATTATGTGCTAAATCGTTTCGATTTGCTCTTTTAATTGCCCGGAATTAAATTGAAACTCCTGTTTACTGTTTCAATCCGTATTATGGTGAGTTTAGCTCTCCGCCGCTAGGAGCGCTGGCGCCGCGCCTTATATCATACTGATATAGCCCGTTGCCTGCTCACTTTTGTTTCGGGCATGCGTCGGGAAGGACGCACGCCGCTTTTTCTTTTATGGTGGATACTTCTCCACACTTCGCCATACTTCTCCACACTTCGCCAGGTTGCATCATGGAAAAGCAAGTTGACTTGCATTTAGCCTCCGGCTTAAAGTTTTCTAAAATGCACCTGCCTGTAAACTCCTTTTGATTTTACGCGTGTAGATAAATGTAATTCGTCGAATTTAAAGGTGAAATTTTGTTAACTTCATGGGGCAGCAACGTTGACCTGTTTGCTTCGGGCATGTGGATTTCGGCTCGATCCATGGGAATTTTACACAGTCCACTGAAGTTTTCTTTGCTTCGGTAGCCAACCCACTTGATCGGCCGCTCAAGCCCTTATTTTGCACCGATGTCACGGCTCCGATCGTTTTCCTCTCCGTGAAAACCATCGCACAACCGCGCCCAACACTGCGTTAACCCTATTTCGACTCCAAGCCAGCTTTTGTTGCTGGTTTAGGCTGCGTTCTTGTTCTCGCGGACGGATTCTTCTCTGTCCGGAGGTGAGGGGGATTTTTCCCAGGCAATCTTGAACTCTTAGTCTCTGTGGTGCGAAAAGCCTCTTGGGCAAACGTGAATATTTTAATCGATACATTTTCTCGTTGCACGGATTTTCGATTAGATGCTTTGGAAATGAGTTTTTGAAAAGAAATTTTTTTATTTTTTTTATTTTTGCGGGGCAGTTAGGAATTGAGAGTTTTGTAACGGCGGACGCTACGACTGCTCAGGTGCTTGTAGCGCCTCTGGTTTCCTGGTTTGACACGGAGATTCAGCTTAAGGTGTTGCGGTGATTATTGCGACTTTTACGGCATAAGCACAGCAAGGGCTACTGTCCCAGCATGGGGGATGGAGCGCAGGGTCCTAAATTAAAGGGGCCTAACCTTAATACTGCTGGTATTTCACTGCCACCAGCGATGGAAATTTAACCGTTAACAAAGAGCTAAACTAAAAATGGTTTACATATTTATTTACACTTAAACAGTTAATCAATTAGCAAACGAACTGAAGTTAAAAACTCCTGGTTTTTATTATAACAACAGGAAATGAAAAGCACACTTTACATTTATTTAGTTTGCACGAAAGCTTTTCAAATAAAGTATTTAAAAGCACAAAGTTTGAATTTACAACATGTAATTCGGTTTCACAAGTTTTGAGTACTGAACGCTCAGCAGAGTCGTCCGCAAGATTGAACAGCCTCGGCTGGTGACAATCTATCAAACAGTATGTTTCAAACTCGCATGAAAGATCAACCGTTTCACAGTTTTGTTTCTAAGTGATAAAACAGAGCCTTAAACCTCCCAGAGTTGCTGTTTCTAAGTCAACTCCTCAAATTATAAAAGCCTCGGCTACTTATAAAGTCCGTCTGGAGTGAATAACCAATGAATCCCACACAACGATCAACGTCAGTTATTTGAATTAATGTTTAAAACAAATAAGAAAGAAGTTGGTTTTTAGTAAGAGTACCACTATGACGTTATGGGGTGAGAAACCTAAGATGCCGCTACAGGCGTCACCACCATAATATTCCCTAGCTAGAGAGAGTTTAAGTTACGTTTTTAAACTAAAATTTAGACTTGGGGGGGCCTAAATTAAATTTTCAAAAGCTAACTACAAACATACGAACCACTGCCATTTTGCCCGGCATGGCATCCCACGGACATGGCGTCTCCACTCCCGACTGGCGTGACCCTTCTCTAGCTTGAGATCTGTGAGCTGTGCTAACGAGGGATTCTGGGGCTGGGGTTTTATACACGTTACCGGAAGTTGGCGCGGACGCCGAGGATAGCTGCGTGGGTCTGATTGGCCGAGGGCCTTGAGAACAATAGAAAGTGGAAGGAGAAGTCGGATGAACAAAGGAACTGGGTGCAGAGCCGTTTGAAGGAGTAGGGATGGAAAAATGGAAAAGACAGGCCTGTTTTGAGTTTTACTCAATTGAACTTTCGGAAATAGGCCTTTATTTTGAATTATTGGCTACGGATTCCATATTGACATGTTTGCAACGTGAATAGGCTCTTGTTAAAGCTTAATACTTGGCTTTGGGTAATGCAGAAAGCATTACTATTAAATTTATCAGCTTTAACTGTAAACTGTAGTGCTATACACCACAACTAGTTTTGGCGGGGGAGGGGGGCAAAAAGGGTTTTCGAAGTTTTTGCACAGTTTGACTTAACGGAATTGCTTGGATGCAGATCTTTTTAAGAATTCTTTTGGTTTTAATAGTAGTACAAGCTAGTAGTAGTATTTGGTTGGGTCCAGTCGGGCTGAGAGGAGAACTAAATAAACATATATACACTGAAAAAAAATCGTGTCCGGTAGAATGCCGATGTCTAATTACTTGGACTAATGGCAGCGTTTCTGGGGGTAAAAGATTATTATAAAAGGCTAAATAAATGAATAAATAGTCTAGCTTAGTTGTATGCTAAAACGCATAAAGTTAAATTGGAGGTTTTTAACCTTAAAGTTGAAAGGCAACGTTTTGATCTAAGTGGAAATTTGTCATAGTTGTTGCGATCGTTCAAACACAATAAAAAATATCACACTTCAAAAATGTTTGTCTGTACATGGGACAGAGGAAGCTCCTCCTAAATTGCAACTAAGCTAGTGTATGTGGCTTTATGCCCGAAAATAGAAGGTATAAAATCAAATACATAAATACAGAGTTTTACAATGGCGGCCATGATGAAGGAGCGCTGAGGTGGCTTTGAGGTGATCTTCAAACGTGAATTATTGGTACTTCCTGGTTGAAAGTCCGGATTTGGGCTTCCCCAAGAGTCTTGTATTTGGACAGGCTATTGAATGTCGAAGAGTTTGTACGAATCGGACCATTATTAAAAAAACGGCGAGATGTGCCTCGGCGAGAGAGAAAAATTTCAAATTTTCCGGAAAACGGGCGTTTTTCGGTGGCGCTCGTTAACAGTTTGGAAGCTCATTGTGTGATCGCTAATTCCAGCGATGTTGCAACTGCCACCCCGACAGTGCTGCCATCTACCGACGTTGCGGTTAACTATTCACCATTTGCGAACGCTGGGCAACTCGGTTCACGGGCGTCCGTGGTCATGTTTCCGTACATAAATTCATGAATTGTAGGGTAAATAAAACCGATGTCCATCAACGTTTTAAAAGGAAAATGTGAGTATGTGTAACGTTCTTAATGGGTCTTTTGTGACTGTTCCAGAACAAACGGGTACGACCGGACCGGAGTTCTTGGGACAGAGCTTGATAGTCGCTGTGGAAACGTAATTTTTTTAATAAATGCGACATAAAATGCCGAATCACTCAAGCAGAAAAACGCAAATAGTGATGTAGGCTCAAGCTCAAAAAATCCTTCTGACCGAGAAAAGGTCATAAAGAAGGAGAAATATGTCACAAAAAATTGTGGAAAGCACACTGACCCTCTTTCTATGCTGATAGGACAGAAAATTCGGCTACAGAAAGAATTAAACTCGTTGGCAATAAGGCAATGATAAGAAAAAGCCTTCGAGTGAAAACGTTACTTATCCGTTCGCCATTCGAATCATTCTTAACGAACTGTTCTCTCAAAAAAACTCACAAAGTTCAGGTGAAAATGTTTGCTCTTCGCCAGGCTTGGAAAAAAAAAAGAGAGACAAAACGAACTCTACTTTAGTGTCATCACTTCGCCACTTTATCGAACAGTGATGGTTATGAATCAACAGGTAGTTATGGTTCACACTTCTCAGACTTCTCCATACCTCTCCAGAGTTCTCCATACTTCTCCAGAGTTCTCCACACTTCTCCAGAGTTCTCCACACTTCTCCACCCAATTGGGCCTTAGGTCAAACTGTCTCATAGTTTGTTCAGTCTAACGAATGTCGCCAGTAATGCAAGGGTTATCAGCCATGCTTTGTGAGCCAGCCCCATTTCTGTCTCCCATCACTCCTTCCAGAAGTACTTCCACTTTGCCAGTTCCTTCTAAACATTTGTTCAGGCACTGCAAGCAAGTAGTTATGGTGAATTTTGGAATTCATACTCTGCATAACTGAGGTTGCACTGCAGTGTTCGTTCCTCTCATTCTGGTTCCCCCAAGCGTCACAAAGCGATTCTTGCGAATAACGCCTTCAAACAAACAAAAAAAAAAATAATAATAATAATAATAATAATAATAATAATAATTCTGACGATTCTGTAAATTCTGATGGCGGCACATAGTGAGTTTGATAGTCCGATATCCCCAACTCTCCAGCCAGCTAATACTGATATTTTAATCAGGCCCGATTTTGTCCCTTGGGAGATTTTTTCGGCTGCTCTCTACTGCAACGTTCTGGACTCCCACTTTTGCAAGGTTTTATTCCTTCGGAAGAGGATCCACTCAATCCTCCGGCTGAGCTGCTTTTTTACACAAGTGATGTTTCTTATTTTTCCTTCAACATTCCACTGTCTGAAGTGGCTTTTAGGCAACTGCTCGATCAAGAGAATCTTATTCGAAAGGACGTTAATGTGTTTGCGGTCTCGACGCCATTTCCTCCTCGGTCCTTGCACAGAGGAAAACGTGTTTCGCTCATCCGGTAAAGGGGTGCTCTCTTTAAGTCTCCACGACACTTTCGGGGATGCCGAGTTTATAACTCCATCTCAACCTTTGGAACTCTATTCAAACTCTTTGGACTCTGCTTTCATTTTTGTTCCTTCTGCTGCTTTTGAAGGAGACAAGTCTGTTTTTCGTTGGGCATCACGTGCCAGCTTGCATGCGGAATTTTCTTTCTCTTCTTCTGCTGTTGCCATTCAGGCGCTGGTTAAAGGAAACCCTGAACTTGCTAAACATCCTCTGATTCAAGATTTCAAGAATCTAACTTTGCCAGCATCGTCTTTTCATGAGGACAACTTGGCTTGGAGTGCCAGATTACCTGGTTGTCAGACGTTGCGACTCTGTCCTTCAGTCTGCTGTCGACGTGCTTGGTCAACTTTGCCTACTTCCAATCCTCAAGTCCAGGGAACGTTTCGGTGGCCAACTCCTCACGCTGCACCGGAACTTCAGGAGAAAGCTAAGCTTTTTCCGGCTCCTACTACGCCTTTGCCACCAACGACGAAGTTCAACACTGTCAACAACTCTCGTCTATTTTTCTCCGAACCTCCAGTTCGGGAGCAAAATACCGGATGAATCTTAAAGGGCAACGATATCCAGCCTCTCCAGAAAGGAGCTGCTCACGCTCGCCCTTTCCTGTGAACGCCCCTTCACATTTCATGGCAGGGGCAGGGATTGTTCGTGGAAGAGGTTTGTGAGGCAGAGGCTGACGTTCTCGCTATTTGACATGAAACTTTCCCATCTTCCCTCTCTTCACTGACAGTTGGGTGAAGGATGTGACGGCACTTCGCAATCTGGAAGTAGTTCACAGAAGATGCCTTCACTCTGTGTTGTTTAAAATGGTTACTGCGCATCCTTTCTATCCTTTCGACGACATCATCCGAGCCACTAGGTTGAGTCACCGCGATTCCATTCGACCTCACACTGGAAAACAAAGTACAGATTCTGCTCCATTAGAGTGCACACCGAACACCTCAGGATTCTCAAGTCCCGCAAGAGTGGTCGGGGAAAAAGGGAGGAGGCAATGGGCTCTTCCTCAACTGGGGAAGCTGAATGGCCACCTCCAAAAGGTACATTTCAACATGGAAACGATTCTATCATTTTCAGAGGCTCTTCTCGGGAACATTTCAGTTTCCATAGATTTGGAAGATGCCAATCTGCAGGTTTCTTTACGCCACTCCATGCACAACTTCTTTCGTCTGTACACAGGGGGAAGATCTTACCAATACATCGGATTTCCTTTTAGGCTTGCAATAGCCTTCGTATAGTTCTGGCTCGCCTTCATGAGTCACGATTTCGCTCTCATGCACACCTGGGCGGCTTGCTTCTAAGGAAACAGTCAAATCAACGAGTGTTTCAACAAGAGACTAATACCTTCGCCCTTTCCATTGCCTCGGTCTCAGCGTCAACCTTCTCAGGTCTCGACTCATCCCTTCGGGGAATATCGTCTTCTTGGGGCATGCTTCGACACAGCATCATTCGCAGTTCACCCCTCCCAGGAAACGAAAGTGAAGCTGCCATGAAACCTTGGAAGATTTTTTCAGTTCCATGTGACCACAGCCCTGAATCTTGCGTCCCACATCGGTCTGATAGACTCTGGGCAAATTTGGAACCACTTGACCTGTATGAAGCGATGCCCTACTCCGATTTTGCATTTTGGAATGGGATCTTTGAACCTTACGGTACTTCATCATCCCACTTTCCAACCTTCTGGTGATATCAATTCAAGGGTGATTGAATCCGTCGAACCTTCATGCAGCAGTTCCGATTCACGAGACCACAGCTGACGAACTTCTCTTCACGGACGCTTTAAACATGGGCAGAGGAGCCCGTTTCGAAGGTCTCCGGTCATCCGGAAACTGGACAGCAGAGGCATAGGTTTTGCATATCAACGAACTCGAACTGCGAGCTTTTCTATGCTCGGTTCTGGCCAGAAACAGCCTCCGCAAAGGGAAGACCGGGCTGTCATGTTTGTCTATGCAAATGCAGTATCCGAGGTGAAACTCTTTCAGCATCAATTTGACTGAAACCAAGAAACTCTTGGAGACCTATGAGCATCTCCGCCTCAGGCTACAACGTGACACGTCGCTGTGAAACGATTGTCCGGACAACGCCCTATTCCGACGATGAATGGTAATTGGGCCTGAACATTTGTCGAGCCTGATTCCAATTGTGGAAAAAGCCCACCACCTTCTGTGATGAAGTCTGCTGTGTTACAATAGGTAATGTATATTTTCGTGGCAATAAAAAGACTAAAATACCAGGGCCTGTACCTGGTTAATTTTAGTTTTTGTTTGCGTATACAAAAATATACATTACCTTCACCCGCCCTCCTGCCTCCCCTCGGATGAACTAGGGTCATGGGGGTAGGAAGAAAGATGATTGTGGTCCGCTGCGTTCCACTTATGTAGACGGACCCAGTTCCGTACATGCACAGTAGTTACGAGCCCGACAGAGAAGACAACTTTCTTCTAGGGAATAAGAGCTCCAGAAGGGGGAAACTGCTATGTTAAAATAGGTAATTTATATTTTCGTATAGGCAAACAAAAACTCCATGTGCAGGCCCTGCTATTTTGGTCTTTTCAGTTAGGCAATAAAACCAGGTGTCCCTGGTAAGTTTCAGTTTTAACAATTTTCGCCGCGATCGGTCCGCCCCTAATGTCAACTTGCTCGACGTCAGCCGCTTCAAGTGAAAGTACTAAGGCGGTGTTTCTTTTAAAGCAAGTGTTGTTTTTAAAAGTTTATGTTGTAATGAATCGGATTTAACCCCTCCTACCAGGCGATCTCAAAGCATTTCACTATTTACATCAGTACTGGAGTCAAAGTCACAATATTTAGTCAGATTTTTTAAACTATGAGCAATTCACCGATTATTTCACCTGTCTGTTGCTTTCTCCTAAAAAAAAAACTGAAATTTGGGCGTTCTGAAATTTGGGCGTGGTTCCACGTTATCCAGTACTGCCTTAATGAGCGCGTCCTATGTAGTATAGTGCTACTTAGGAGCTAAAATGGTAATGATTCGATCAAACATTTCTCTGCTCACGCTCGCCATTAAAACGTCAACACGATCAGCATCCGCGATTTTTTTTTAGCTTTAAAAAATACTCTAAACTCTGTGTGGACTTAAACCATGTATTCACATCATGATCAAAACGTTCGAACAGCCCGTTTGGCTTGGGGTCTATCATTTTACGTTAGCTTTGACGGCACGAGCAAAAAAATTATTTTGCCTGTCATACTAGCCTAAAAATGTAATTCACAGTTAAGTCCCTTCTTAACTAAATGGTTTAATCCATTACTACTAGTTTAACCATTATAACTAGTCCATTCTTACTACAAGTTAATTAAAAAATTAACAAAATTAGGCTCCCCTCCCGAACATTAATAACTAGCCTCTTAAATCTACTAGTAGCTTTTAGAAAATTATATTGAGTAATAGTTATTGGTTAAAATCGAGCGGTATACGATTTTTAACCAACAGGTGCGATTATTGGCCGGCTCGAGTATGCAAATAGGTCGAGGGACGGACAATAATCGCACCCGTTGGTTAAAAATCGATAACTGTTCGATTTAAACAATAAATTATTTATAGCACGGTTGAGACGTCAAGCTAATTCTTATTTTATTAAAACGTTTTGTGTTTGTGAAAATTGCTTCAAGAATCACGGTAATATCTTATGTCAAATGAATGAAGGACATTCCATGTTAGTTTGTGGAGGGGGAGGTGAGTGTTAGATGGACTATTCCTTTGGCAGGTAGGCAGACTGTAGGCTACACTCAAGTTTGTGGAATGTGGGGGGTGGGTGGGAGTTAGACGGCGGGTCGTTTCGCGAGGTTTGGCTGGTAAGCTAGCTCGCTCGCTCTGTTAGGAGAGAATAAACTTCGATATGTTAGGAAGCAGGGATAGAAGGACATTGTGCCGACATTCTGGCAAGGTAAGTAATTCTTTTTGTGCGTTTGTAGTTTGAGAACTGTTTCAAATCACCGGTAATAGCCTAATAGGTGTATAGGAATGAAGGTTATTCTGGACATTTTAAGTTGGGGAGGGGGGTGGAGTATAGGTGAAGAAATCCACCGACCACTAGCCAGTTGGCGATTAAATTAGGCAGGTTGGCGACGAAAATATTTGTCCAGTAGCCAATTTGGCCGGTGGATTGGTGGTGTTAAATAGGGCTGTAACGAACTGTCGTGGTTTCACTTCATTGATAAACTTTATGACGGTTTTCCGTCAGCTTTCCGCGATGGACTCGTTTCAGAATTTAAGAGAAGTGTTATGGACAGAGGATTTTATCATTTTCAAACAAGTTTTCTAAACCTCTCTTGCTACAAGGTCAATGAAAATACCACAATTTATAACAAACTATTGCTTTGACGTCATAGATCACGCTTTAAACATGCATAAAAACAGGAATTTTAAATTTGGCGACAAAAGTTTCTCAGTTGGCGACTAAATATTTGTGCTCTACCGGTCAATGGCGAGTTGAGAAAAATTTGAATCTGCACCTATGGGGGGGGGGGGAAGAAGAGTTAGACGGAGGTAATAAACTTGGAATGGACCAGCCAGACATGTGAGCGTTAGCAGGTGAAGGATTTCATTTGGGATATCCCGACAAGTTAAGTAATTCCTTTTGTACTTTTTCATTGCGTTACGGTTTTCGACGCTGTATAATTTTGGTTGTGGCAGGGCTCGACATAAGCAGTATCGCATCGCACTTTACTATACATTATTGTTGTTTTGCGAAGCAGTTTTTTATTTTGCGTCGCAAGGCTGCTACGCAAATCAATAGCGTTGGGAATCTCGTTACTCGTTGTGAATCTCAAGGCTACACGTTGTACTCCGCGTGAGAATTAACAGCGTTTGATGCAGCTATTTTACCAATAATTGGAAATAGCAACTGATTAGTCATGGTTTACATTTAGTTTAAACGCGGAAAAGCAGCCAACAACGTTAGTCGTTTTAATAGCTGCTCATAGCTTAGCGCTCTAATCAACGATTACTATCCCTCCCTGCAACTGCTGTGGGCATGGGAGGGGGATGAATAAGCTATTGTCTTTAAGTTGTAGGAATGTTAATTTTCCTGCAGAAAATTTTCCTGTAAAATATTAGTCTGGGTAGCTATGTAGTATAATTATAAGTAAAAAAAACTAAATTAAATAAAATAAAAAAATACTCCAGCATTGCCTCGAGAGCTTTCAAAGGTTCCGTCTGATAGACAAAAAGTTCTGGTACAGTAAAAATACTTGTTAGACTTAAAAAAAAACTGCTAATCAAAATTTTGAATATGCTAGACAAGTTTCATTTTGCGTCTCAGTCTTGCTAATCAATTTTTTTGGGGTTAAGTCGAGCTCTGGGTTGTGGTGTGTGCGTTCCCGTCGCGTGATCCGGAAGTGTCAAAAGTGTTCAGTTATCGGCAAAAGTGTGGGGTAACTTGATAATCCACACTTTTTGCGATGATGCACACTTCCGCTCACGGTTAACGGGATTTAACCTACGGAAATTTAGCATGGCGTTGAGTTAGTGTGACGTCACAGCCGGGGTATGATTCCTACTAACAAACTAAATTTATTAGCGCGTTCAACAACTTCACACATTTACTAAAATATACTAACAAATAATTTTCAACAACGATCGTATTTAAATAAATTTATATGAATACAAACCAACTTTTACTAATATACTCACACGAGTGATTTTCAAACAACATATTGAGCAAGAATTTTTCCAAAAACAGCAAAATTCAACAAGGATACTACCCTAAATCAGAAAATACAAAAAATAATCTTACGAGTGACAGTTACTAGTATTGAAGGATTAATTTGAATGCGTTTTTATCGCTGGGAATTCCACTTTCTTGTATGTATTCCGGCTATAACTAGATATAGGCAGAATCACTCCAAGCTGCAGTACGCAGCAAAACAAAACAAAAATTAGAACAAATTAAATCCGTCCTCACCATAAGAACTACTCTTAATTTCCCAAAATTAGAAAATGTATCTTACCCACAACCGAAGCAGGAGCCGTTAGCAGGTAAGGGAATTTTAATTTAATTGTTTAATTTAATCCGTCCTCGTCGTCATTAGTTAAAGAGTCGAGTTAGACTCGTATGTGAACGGTTTCCTGGGTGGGTGTCTGGGTGTCTGTCTGTGTGTTCGCGTTATAACGCCTTAAATCAGTTTTTTTGTAAATTTTGCACACAGATTCTATACCATATTTCTAAGACTTAAGTTAGAAAATGGGTCAAATCCATCGGGGAAATCCTCCACTAGAAAGCGTCAAAGATTTTGTTCTTGTGAAGTTTATCTTTTCTTCAGCCGACTGATGTCATCCATTCACCGACCAATGGCTGGCAACTATATAGAGCGTTCTTGCTTATTATTATAGGTCTTTGATGTAGGCACACGGCTCCATGGATATGTACGAAATATCTGGATAAAGTTATACAGCCTAATGCCGGCATGCGAAATTAAAGTAGACTTGTGCTACTTGTCTGGACAATCGTTCATAACTTTATTGCTTAATACTTTTTTTCGGGGGAGGGGTGGAGAAATATTCAAACAACTTCTACTGTATGACATTTGGTTTTCTTTTTTCAGGGGGAGGGGGGGGCGAATTCTTCAAACTACTTATGGCCAATAACTTTCTTATCTAGTTATTTCCTCCATATCAGTTGGGCTGTGTGGCAATGTCACCATCGATAAATGATATTTTCAAAATGCCAGGGCCAAATGGTGCTGAATATTTTGAACACTGGTTCAGTTCACTATTATTCTAATTAAACTTCCAGTTTAAAAAATGAAACTGATGGAAGAATCGCCAAAGTTTTCACCAAATAAAGGCCAGCCTAAAAATATTCACCAGGTCAAAACCAGTCAGCCCCAATTCGTAGGCACAAATCATTACCAAAAGGCTGAAAGGGAGCCCAACTCCCCACTTAATAAATTCTACACTTTAAATTACTGGTTCAGTTCTAACTACAGACAAAACGCCCAAGCCCCAATAAGTTTGGTTTCCAACGTAGTTTAGTTTGTTTTAGCGAAAATGCAACAGCATTAAAAATGTAAACTGCAAACCACAATTTTTATAGCCGACGAAAATGTACATTACCTTATTTACACTAGCAGTTTCCCCCTTTGAGCTATTGCTTCCCCTAGAAGTTGAAGTTGCCTTCCCTGCCTGGCTCGTACTCCATCACGCATGCGCCGGGTTTGCCCACATAACCCCTTGCGCAGCTGAGGTCACCATAATTTCTCCTAGGGCGCTCGCCGCGTGCGGTCGCCCCCGAGCTATCCCGAAGATCCGCCACCGCTTACCTTCCATCCGCGGTGGTTGCCTCCGATCCGCCTCATCTGCGTCCGCAGAGGGCCTTCCACGATTTTACCGGTTGAAGCTCCGCTCCGCTACCCCGCCCTCCCCTAGGATTAAGATGCTTCCACCTCCTAAGTGACACATCGGCGGTCCAGACGTGTCCCTACTCAACGATCCTCAGCTGTTCAGCAGCCACTCGGTCCGCCGTCCACTTCTTTGCCAGTCGTTCATCCTCTTCACCTACTGGCCCGACTATCCTTGGACGTGCACGTCACCATCTGCCTCCGTCCTTACCTTCATTAGCCTCTGTTCCATCTTCAGGGACGAACAGACAAAGGTCCGATGCACCCTCTTCTCACGAACTCCGACTATCCTCAGGACTAGCTGTCTTCTCATTTTCTACCGCCCACGTCCGCGGGTGCTTCCATCCACGAGATGGCCCCTGCTAGGATTCACTCTTCTACTACGGACCTTCTGGATCCCCCGGTTGAAGCCTTACTCTCGACACCTCTGCTGCGTCTTTGAGAGCGGACAGACAGACAAGGCCAATCCATCCTCTCCACACACAGCCACCGTTCCTCACGGCCAGCTGGCTTTACCATCCTACACATTACTGCACATTCTCTGCGCTGCCTTCTTGGATTGGACCACTTCAACCGCCTGCTGTCGAATTCCGCCTTCTTTCTCCTCCAGCATTTTATGCTGTTGTTTAACCAAGGCATATGATATCCCTCCATGCAGTCACCGTCTGCGCATCCTACTGCGCAGCCCTACTTTCCCTTTTAAAACGCCCCATACTGTTCACTTCATTCCCGGCTGTGCGCCGTCCGCCGTGTCCTACCCTATCCTTCGTTGACCGTCCTCATGCTTCGTGCCGAAGGGACGCCAAGGGATGGATCCTCACCCCGCACTCCTTGCTCCGCATCCCCTCCGGTCCCTTCAGTGGCAAATAACGTAGAGATTCTCGAGCTTACTTTGAACTAGGATTCGTTGAAGCAGCCTCATCCGCCGCACAATCCTCCTCTTTCCAAACCATCCGCCCCGATGCCTTGTGACACTGCAGTCACGTCCCCGGTCCTCCGCAGTCGGCCTCCGCCAGCACGGGACCTGCGATCCCTTGCCAATGAACTACCGCGTACCAAGAAACGCTATGCTTGCCTTCAGCCTCAACTTAAAACCCGGTAGGTTGCTGCCAAGTGGGCCTCTCCCGTGGTCCGCAACTCACTTCTCTTGATTAATACAAGCACTCGTCCCGTCCTTCGGTAACAGGACGCTACGCCACTCAGCGGACCAACGATCCGCTTACTCTGTCCCATGTGCGTACCCTCATGGACTCGTCACTCCAAACTTTTAAATGAAGACTCCAGTCTCCGATTACTCTTCAGCCTGGCTTGCTTTGATTCCTAAGGATCACAAGCCTTCCCTCGACAATACAGGACCTTCACCCGCCCCGGACGAGCCAACCTGTCCTATCCCGCCATCCCCACTCTTACGTCCGTTCACAGACGTACCAATTCTTCCACGGGAAGCGCATATCCTTTTCAGAAGACTCGGTCCTCCGCCCTCGGGCCTCCGGCCTATCCCGCCCTCGTTTCCTTCATCAGCTCTTGGCTTGTTGCCTCCCCTCCAAAAAAAAAAGAAGTGGGGGGGGGGGGCACGAGGACACACCTGCACAGCATAGTTCACCATGTCCACCTCTTCATCTGAAGATCCTGTTACCCGAAAAGTTACATCACCCAAAGAAGGGGATGTGTCCTCATCCAAGGCTTGTATTTACCTGGACTTTTCCACAGAATTCTGTGACGTATCACTTCAGTCCTCATCCTTATCCTAACCTCATCCTCGTCCTCTTTGCATGTGGCAGACAGGAACGTAACTACCTTATTTGCGTCTCCATCTCGCCAAATCGATGGACTATCATTTCAACAAAGCAACATCAATCACGACAGTGGATGCTACACGCAGCTAAGCAGTGAGAAGAATTACGGGCTCTGAATCAAGCCTAAGTACAACTCCAAGTCCAAAAAAAAAAAAAAAAAAAACCCTCTTCGGATCCGCTGGTCCTCAAGACTAGCAGGCTTCACCATCCCGTAGGACGTGTCCTACTCATCCTCGATTTAGAATAAGTGATCCTCGATCCTCGATCCTCAATCCCGATACTCATCCCCACTAGCATGCTCTCTGCTTACAGGGATCTCCCGGTCGAAGCTTCGCTCTTGGCCACCTTCATTCCGACTTCAGAAGCAGCTGGAAGGAGGACCGATCCATCCTCTCCTCGGACAAGGATCCATCCGCTATCCTCCTCGTACTGCTGTCCTCCTTTCCAACTGAAGCAACTAGAGGTACTTTTTGCAAGGGCCGTTCCAATACGGACCACATCTCTACAGTTTGCAAGCAACCTCCTCCAGGACGACCGTCCGCTTTCTACCTGCCTTATGTCCACAAAGACTCTCCTCCGTGCCGTCAAGGATACACACTCCCGTTAGCTCGGACTGATAAACCGTCGTTGTCATTTCTTTCGTATGAACTATGCTCTGTTCCGTGTACACAACGCCTGGGTTTCGTCAATTCCTGCATCTCCACTTTAAGGGACCTACTACTGTGCCCGTTCCCACATTCGATGTCTAAGACTTGTACCGTCCTCTGCCACAATCCGTTCACCGCTTCGTCCTCGTCCTGCAGACATGCCTTCATCACCATCCCTAGCTGCGCTTTACCTAGCAGCTCCTTCACCGCTACCGTCCCTATCCTTATGGCCTTCAAGTGTCATAAGCATCCTAAGGATGCACAAGACACTGTCTTGCTGTGACCTCTTCTTTCTAGCTAAATGCGGATGCACCGTTGGATCCATTATTGTACTGTGTTTCAAACACAAAAACATACACTCAAGTTCAACAGATGACAACGGACAGCTTGACGTCCGCCCCTCTTGCATCTCATGCGTTTTTGCACACAGCCTTCACGTCAATGCATCCTCAACTACGTGCAACCTGGTCTACATCGCTTTTAGCAGTATGTTTGTGTTACCATCCGCACATACTACGAACAACTACACATCCGTTCCCGTACGTCCGCCTCACTAGTCCCTCCGACTTTTTCCCTGTCTTCCATGGCATCCAGCGCAATGCTAAAACAACGGAGGGCAACATGCCGTGCTCCCCTTGTCGCTCTGAAGTGACAGGAGCGGCCTTCGGCTTCCGCACAACACCAGACCAAAGAATCTTACCTTACCTTCCGATCCTCGCCATTCATCCGTCCGGTCTCTGGTAAGACACCCACTCATCTCCGTATTGAACTCGCCTGAGTATCCGTCTCGCCCGAACTTTTCTGTGTCCTTCGACCATGTTAACCTGTGACCTTTGTTGCATCACAACATATTCCATAATGCTCCTGTTATATACTCAGATGTCGCACTTTCCCTTTACATGTCCCGCCGCCCACGTCGGGACTCACTGTATCCTTCAGGATCATCCACAGCCTCCACCACGTTGTCTAGCAAACCTCTCCAATTCACACATAGTACTGATTTTTCTACCTTCCTGACTATTCTTCGTATACGGATTTACCATCCGAACCGTCACTCAAACTCTAGTCACAATCTTACTCCCTCCGCCGTGATTGAGTCGTCTATCCTGCACTTCTCCACCCATGTCCCGCCGACCTATCCTGCCTTTCAGCATCCGCTCTGCCGCTCCAAGCCGCCCATCCTTCAGCTTCCCATAAGGTGAGAGGATTCATTTTCTCGAAGCTTGATCTCTTATCCTTATCCCCACATGATAGACCTCTGCGTGCGTTGAAAACCAAAAAAAAAAAAAAAAACCCTTTTCTCACCCCCGATCTCATTCATCTCAAGCGACGGACAATATGCGATCTTTGTATCCGCCTCCGCCGTCCGCGGACGGTCATCCCCCGCCCAAGAGTGAAAGTGGTCGGGATAGCAGACTGGTCTTCATGACGATACTCTGTACCTGGGGCAGCCGACTCGTACTGCGGGATATCAGACTGGGGCGACGACAGGCTCCTCAATGAGTGAACCTAGCCCTCCTCCGGGTGACAAAGTCTGCTAGTGTAAATAAGGTAATGTATATTTTCGTCGGCTATAAAAACACTAAAATTGCAGGGCCTGCACCTGCTTAATTTTAGTTTTTATCGCCTAACCAAAAATATACATTAACTTTTACTCCCGCCCAAGCCTCCCCACCAGGAGCTAGGTTCTGGGGGAGAAGTGATGGTGACCTCAGCTGCGCAAGGGTTTATATTGGCAAGCCCGGCGCATGCGTGATGGAGTACGAGCCAGGCAGGAAGGCAACTTCAACTTCTAGCGGAAGCAATAGCTCAAAGAGGGAAACTGCTAGTGTAAATAAGGTAATTTATATTTTCGGTTAGGCAATAAAAACTAAAATTAAGTAGGTGCAGGCCCTGCAATTCTAGTGTATTTCAACATTCGGGTCGAAATTAATTCCCCCAAGTTTTAAGTTGAGTCTCCAAATTAAGCAACATAACACACACAAGCAAAATATGTCCTAATGACCCTAACTTGGCAAAAGGTTAGGCGCAGCATAGCGTATTCGTTCTTTTATTTTCTTCCTCTTGAAATGTCAGCATAGCGTATTCGTTCTTTTAATTTCTTCTTTTTGAAATGTCAACACCAATTGGTTTTTTTTCCCCTCTTTTCCCTCCAAACCCTTGTTTGGGTAACAACCAAAACACCCCGAAGCTTCCGAAGAACGTGGGCCCAAATGGTTTAGGCAAAATTTGAATGATACAGTTTCCCTTTCTACACCATTTTGATACTACTCACGGTTTCCTATGAATGAAGTGTTTGCCGGCAAATGTCATCTTTTACCTCCACCATGAACAGCATTCGACCAGATTCGAGCAGATTTTTGCTACGAAAAGGCCGGCCAACTGACGAACCAACGACGGGTCATGTTGTCAGCTTCACACTGACCACGGAAGACGTCCCAGCCACAGCTCTGCAGCGACCAACTCGATGGAAAGGACGGAATGTACTCTCAGGAACGCATCATTACGAAGGAAACTTTAGCCAGTTTAAGCAAATTTACTGACTTCATAATTAACGGCCACGCAAGCCAAAGGCGGGTCACCAAGTGTTTTAAAACGGCTGCTTGAAAACTAACAACGACATCACGTGCACCCGACGCCAGCCAGCCAACCAACGCCAGCCATGCCTCTAGCTAAGATCGCCACCTATCAAGACTGTAGAAAACTAAATACCAGCTACGAACACAATTAAAGCAACTCAATAGTACATTACAATTAAAAATTAGCACACTAGTTTTTTTCCTCCCCCTTTTATTATTTTATTAATTTTAAATTAGAAAAAGCTTACAACTCATAATAGCAAAAATCCACCAGCCAAAAGTGGATCCCGGAGGGACACTCCCATTATTGCCAATCCGGCACCGCAAAGATCCCCATCTAAAAAATCGCTACAAGATCCTGTCCGCTGCAGCTGCCTCGAATTTACCGGTTCAAAAACCCACTTCTCGACCCGCAGCCTTGCTGTCAGTACCATCGTACCTGTAACTGGTACAACATTAAATACAGTGTTTTTGCGCGTCTCGACAAAAAGACTTGGGAGGCAATTGCATGCTGCCATCAATGGTCCGACAAGCGTGCTGTGGCCAAGAAATTAAAACGGTCTCTGCAATCCACCAACCAGAACCTTCCTTCTTCGTCCAGCTCTTCCATCACGGTCCCACAATTCCGTCTCGTTAAGAAGAAAACAAAGGTTACCCGAAAGACGACACCGTCGGTCCCACCGACATCGACATCTTTAACTTCAAGACAGAAATCTACTCCGGGCATTCGGACAAAGAACCAGTTTTCCATTTCATGCATCAGGACTCCTTCTCTTCCAGAACCACTATCGCTTTCCCCCGCACTCTGTTCCCACTCACCAGTTCCTCAACTTTCAAATAGTAACCATGCGTCACGCTCATCCTCTTCTACAACCAATACGGTCCCTCCGACAGTGATCCCTCGCTCGACGGTGCTACAAACATCACCGATTCCACCTACTTAACTGACTGCTCCGGTCTCTACTCTACCGGTTGCAAGACAAAAATCACAGCACGCACCAACCTGGTGCCTCCTGTTCCGACTCTTTGGTCCCTCAATCTCCTCTGGTGCGTTCTTCTGCTTCCTTGGTACCGGTTGGTCTCCCTCAAGTATTTGGGTCACCATTTCCTTCCGCCAACACCATTTGTGCCACTCTCGTCAAGGCATTTCCCTGGGACCAATGGAACTTGCCCAAATTGACTCAAACATTGCAGGATTGTTAGTGGTCGCCTGGAAATTCTCCATTGATCTAACTCGATACCATGCTGACATGCTGGAACTGAGGTGGCCGACGTACAAATCTTACGAGCCACCAACCAGGAACAAGAAACTACTATCAGGTTCCTTCAAGAATCAAATTCTGTTAATGACTGAAATTGCCCGCTTTTAAACCGACAACGACGCTCTTCCGGCCTCCGATATCTTGTCAACTTACAAGTTTAAATGGATGTCTCCAAGTGATTAGTTGCCCATGTGGACACTGCACCATGCTTCTATTTCGAAAACTCTAACGCCAGTCACCCCGTACTACTGCATTCGCTAGCAGTCAAAAGAGTAAACCAGTTCAATGCCACCACATGGTTTGCCAAGCGGTTGTCCGCTGATCTGCGGTTCCCCTGAATCGCCGATCCCGGCAGTCTCCACCGGTTCTCCAATTTTATCTCCAAAACCAACACTCGCGGATCAATCCGCAAGTGCTCCAACTGTACCACTGGTTCCCGGCCCACAGTTCCTTCCCCGAGACAGGCCCTCTCATCGACGCCTGGTCCACCGCTGCCACCGCTATTTCTTTTCTAAAGGTCAGCGATATAGTGTTTGGTAGTTTGACTCTGCTTCCACTTTCGTGCCAGTTTTTCCGGGCAGTACCCCATGTTCAGCACCTTCTTCAATTCACCTCCCATGCACGGATTACCAAAACAAGGCTACAGGAGTAGCTCTTGGTTTAGGGCTCTGCCTTAAAACATGCAGCAACGATCTTCCTACTTCCACCTACTAAGTTTTTATGAGGATTTCTGTCCACTGCATTGAGGAACCAGTCTCTTATCATGGTCGCACCTTTCTCTGGATTCTCGTCCACCGACCACCGGTGTTTCTTCTGTGCTTCAGGGCTCGAAATGAGCGGTATCGCATCGCAATTTGCACTACAAATTTAAACTTTAGCGATGCAAAATTAAATAATGTATCGCAGTTTAGCGACGCTACTGTATTCAAGGAGACACTAATAGGCTAATCATGATCGTGGTGGCTGACACGGAGATGCTAATCCCTCCTAATTTATAGGCAGACCAAACATTGCACATGCATTCTACGAAATCATTGGTCCTACCATCACCTTCGGTATTTAGTTGGTGGTGCTTTCGTTTCAGACACAGGTCAAAATAGTCTTAATGTGCATTGGATGCCATAGTCTTGACCAAGCATCCGTGTGTGTAGCAAAGTAAATGTGAAACAAAAATGGATATTGTTTCAAATAAAGTAAACTTTTGTATTGTTTTTTTTTTACTAAATAAATTATTCTTTAAAAGTTGCTAATCATTTTTTCGTGATTGCTATGCAAATTTCTATTTTGTGTCGCATTTCTGCTATGCAATTTTTCTAAGACGATTCGAGCCCTGTGCTTACACTTGCCTTTTTCTCCAGTGATTATCTTACTTTGAAACGGCCTGCTACGGTTTCGGTTCCTTTACAGACTATCTTGCTACTCGTTGTGCTTCAATTTAAAAAAAAAAAAAAAACCAAAACAACAACGTGGGACTCAACTCTACTAGCTGCTTGTCCCCCAAGTTCATTTGCACATTTCCAATGATTCTTTGGCAACGATTCCACAGGACATGACGACGTATGGCGTTGCACTCTGGGGTATCTTTTCTCCACGATCACCCCATTGGACCCATCTTCATTTCCCGTACAATAGTTATTGACATCACTTCAACCATATTCCACAGCTTGGTCACCAGATCATGATTGCCGCCTTTCGTCACTCTTGTCTCAGACCCGCCTAGACATCGTCCTATTTGAGGTAATGTGCTTTTGTCATTTCTCTTATATACTATGCTCATTCCTCGGATCCAGAACTCAACCGTCATCCTCTCCTATGCCGATGTTGACTTCACCTGCGTCTCTGACTGTCGTTCGGTTCCCGGTGCCTGTTCAGCAGGAACCATGCCATGGTCAGCCAGACCATTCCACGACGGTCCCCGCTACAGGATGATGATTTGTTCACGGGATCTTGGATTCCGGGGCCGCCGTCTCGCAGCACGAGTACTTGTCAACCTTGGTCCCATCACCAATGTTTGACGAGGTCTTGCTAATAATAAAAGATAGGTAATGTAAATTTTAATCGACATTCAAAACATTGAAATACCCAGGGTGAGACCTGGTTGATTTCTGTTTTTATTGCCTAAATGAAAATATACATTACCTTTACCCGCCCGGCTCCCAATGCCAAGTTTGCATGAGAGGAAGAAAGAAAGAAATATGCAGAATGTTCCAACCCGAGCACTTGTATACTGAGGCTTGCGCTGGCGCACGCACACAGAAGGGGAGCTGCGAGCCCGGCAGGGAAGCCAACCTTTCTCTAGGGATTGAACCTCAAACAGGGAGGATTTTCTAATAATAAAAGACAGGTAATTTATATTTTCATTTAGGCAATAAAAAAAGAAATCAAGCCAGGCTTCACCCTGGTATTTCAATGTATTTCTTTCACCATTGTAAAAGTTTTTAATTCATAAATCCGTGTTCTCACTGACTTCTTACTTTTGCACATAAGTTGGTTTCAGCCAATTAGTAGTACAAAAATTAGTGGCAATTGAATGAAGTGCTATTACTTAATTATGGGGAAACAATAGTTTTCCTTCATCGACAACTTTAAGAAGTCAGACTATTTTAGGGTCAAGTTAGAAGACGTTGTTCAACGATTGTTGCCATTTTTAATTCTTTTTCAGGCGACGTACGATGAACACGCTGTTGAGGAAGAAAGGCTGCAGCAAGAACAGGCTTTCCAAACGCAGCAGGTAAAAACTCGATTTTTTTTTAAAAACACATAAGGACGATTCTAAATTATACACTTTCTGTTAACGAGGTGACAGGTGACATTCAGACACTGGTGAGGTAATGTTGGGCTGCTATGTCTGCCCAGGAAAATTTGTGTATATTTTTACAACTGCCATCTTGTTTCAGATAGTCCTATGATGGTCATTGAGCTAGTTTCTTATTTATTTTTATTTGCAAATGTAGGACACCAGAGTAACAAAAATACCATTTATTTAGTTTTCAGTTCACCCACTTCAAAGGACTACTAGATATCAAACACCTCTGTACTATACCCATAATTCAATAATGATACTTTAATTACCTATCATATATTCCATTGTTTTTTGGTTGCTCTGTCATAGTTTGGGCCCAAATTTCCATGTTTTTTTTTTTTTAATTAGTTTCGTTCTTTTTTACTCTTTCATTTTTCTATTTGTTTTCGTTATGTTTCAAGTTGTTTTCGTCTGTTTGTTTTTCCGTTTTGTTTCTTTTCATTTTCCTGTAGTTCACAGATTATACAAATCTTAATGTCGAAGCAAATTAAACAATGCTAAATGTAATTAAGGGCAAAAAAAAGTACCCTGTTTTACGGGAGTTTACACTCAAAGCAACATGCGGGCAGGCGGGCTGATTTTATTTTTATTTTTTATAGTTTAGCCTGCTCAGGTGAGAAATAAAATTATTTTGGTAGGTTGACATAAAATGTTTTCTAGGCCTACATTTTCCCTTTCTCTTCAAAGCAAGCTTTTGTTTTTCTGATTGGTTTTACTGAACTATTGTCAGCATTTTAAGCTTTGCACAGGTGTTTTTATCTTTTACGTTAAATTGTTGGTAGATCTCGTACGCCCTGTTTGTTTCGAAAGGGAAGCGAGGTCATAAAAAAAAATTCACGTGTTACGATTTTTTCCGCACCTTCTGCATCAACCTCATCCTTTCCGCCGCCGCTATCACCTTTGGTTAAGATCCCTCTTGGTGCAGATCCCCGTTCATCTCCAGCCTTCTTCCCTCCGGACTCTTTGCGCCTTCCGCTTACCTTTCGAACATTCAACAGACCAATTCTGAACCCGGACCCTCCCTCCGAAGACCATCCTCCGCTTCCGGCCTTTGGGCCCTTCGCTTCCTCACTTCACACGTTTAACCTGTTTTACGACGAGGAACTTCACTATGATGTTCAGTTTACTATTCTCGAGCCACTATCTCAAGATTTTCTCTCCTCCATGCTCTCCTCCGACTCTACGACATCAGCCTGTCGCCGTGAAGGGTATCACACCTCTTTCATCACTATCATCATCCGCAGCACCAACCACCAACGGTCTGCCAGTAACTACGTCTGTTCGACCCTCTTGTACAAAGGACCTGACACCGCCTTCCTCGCCTCTTCCTTAACTACAGTCCTCCGCTACCTCCGCCTCGGACTTGCCTTCCTATGCTTTGAACTCTCCAACACATGCAGCTCTTCCGTTCCTGCTCCCTCCTGGATACATTGCTTACACTATATGCGACCTGGGTAACGACGTCCTTTCTCCTCCACCCGTTTTCTACTTTCATTTAATTCAGCTTCTCGCCTTTCATCAACACTAGATTTGCTTCAAGTTCGGCAGACACCTCCGCCTCTCTCCTCCTACTAACCTCCGTCGCATAACCTTACCAGGCTATTAGCACTGTTCTTCAATTGGCTCCACGTCCACCTGATACTTCCGATGATTCAGACCGCACACACAAAAAAATTGCCCATCAACGGCGCACCATCCTAACTATGCACCATTCGACCCACCCTGACTCCCCCTGCAAACGTGATTGTTGCCTCCTGTCTGCCATTTCATCCTCCTTCACGTTTCCGCCAGCAGACGTCACGCCTCGTTACGTCACGACCGCCAACATTCAAACTCTCCGCTTGCAGTAACCGTCATTTTCGCGCAACTCCTCCGTCATGGCGAACTCTTCCCCGTCCAGCGATTCTGACTACGATCAAGTTGATCCTCCACAAGCCAATCCAGTCTCCCTGCCTAACGTTCCTTCTCCAAAGCCTTGTAGATGTCCAGGTTTTGGTGGTTTCTCTACGAAGAAACGGTTCGATCCACATCCAAGCTGCCAACGCCATAGTTTGTGCGACGGTTTGACTAGAAAATGTAGAATATGTGTTAGCATTTCACCTCCTCGTTGTATTACAATACGGAAGCACCAACAGTTATCCAAGCAGCGTGCAGACCGAGCACGTCGACAAAAATAAGCCACCACCTCCGTTCCATAGACCGCAGAATCATCGCCCAAACCTGCCTTCCGTTCTTCCCATCACCTCCGTTCCCTCCCAGCTCATCCACGCAAGACCTTCCCAGCACTTTGGCTGTTAAAGGATCAATGAAAAAAGGTGCCTCCGGCGCCATACTACCATCTGTTTCAAGTCAGCCTGAACATCGTACCCTCAAAAGCTCACGCACCTTCATGCCCTTAAAGTGGAAGGCGTTGCTTCATACAACACCTCCAACCTCTCAAAACAATAAAAGTTATCCATCAGCAAGCATCCCGATTCTGCCACGAAACACCCACGGAAGCAAACAGTGGTCTCACACAAGTACCCTCCGCATCCTCCTCTTCAGCCGCAAAATCCTGCAACGGAGGTAGTCTCAGCAATTCCTGGCACGTCTGGCATCTGGTCTGTAAAAACTAGCATACCTTCCTCTACATCAGTGAAAATCAAGGTGGCACGTTTACTTTTTGTACCTCCTCAGCAGCATCTTCACGCTTCATCCCGCTCACAGCGATGTAGCCACTCTGCCTCCTCCCAGTTCCAAGCCGGTGACTTTACCCCGCGTTCCTGTCCCTCCGCCTCGCCCTCCGCAATCACGTTCAACGACACAGGACACGGCTTCTCTGAATCCTCTCGTTCCCTTCCCATCAGCAGCCATTTTACGGAAAGCCCTCACCAGGGGGTTGCATCTCTCAGTATGTGAATTAGAAGACCTGACCTTTAACGTAGATTTCGTCCTCAAGTTTACGGAACGTTTTTCGGAAGCATACGCGACCCTCCGCTCCTCTCTCACAGGCAGCTGCTCTCTCGGATAAGCTTCAGGCCGACAACGCCATTTTGCGAGCATCAAATGAAGTGCTTTCAAACGAACTCGAGGTTGTGAATAGACGCTACCTTTCTACGCGAATCAACTGCGCCCTCTCCTATTCCGTCTTCACCACCTTGGAGGGCATATTATTGCGCTCGCTCACAGACGCATCGACTTCATAATGCCTCCTCTTCAATGGCCACTGCTTCACCTTCCACACGACCTTCCGCTGCCTCGCAACCTCCATCTCCACGTACATTATATCAGGCAGCTCCATCGCTGCTGCCGTCCCCATTAGAAGACCCTTCCGCTTGGGCCTTAAGGTGTTTTACTCTTCCCCTTCCTGCACCAAATACAGCATGCACCGAAATTTCGACGCCTCTGCGTGCCCTATACATCACACCGGTGCTACCGAGGGACTCTTCCACCATCTCATCATTACCTGCACCTCCTTCCCTTCAACCCTTCAACCAGCCGTTTCACCATCCGCCTCCGCAACAGTCCAACCTCCTATTGTCAAGCCTTCCTCCACTTCAGCATCAACCATCGAATCCACTTCACGACCCTCCGGCGACTCCCCCGTCTCCGTTTGGCGACAAACTCCTCAAACTTCTGCCATGGCCAGAATTTCGAACTATTCAGTCTGGCAGTTTGATAATGTCACCACCTTCATCCCAGTCTTCACGGCATCAACTCAAACGCCAAAACCGCGGAAGGGGACTTGCCTTGCTCTTCGTGCCACGCTAAAACCACGGGAGTTGCTTTAGGCTTTCGGATACTTCCTTAGCATACTCACCTTTTTCAACCTACAAATATTTGCGCATCTACAACCACTTTCGGCCCAGTGAGACGTCCAGCTATTCTACCTTCAATTAATGGTAGCATGGCCATTCCTCTCACTCACGAATCACCATGAACTCTCTCGTCAAAAAAAAAAAAAAACTTCCGTGCCTCCATCTACGATTTGCATCTTTCATCCGCTTTCGCAAGCAGTCTTTTTCTGTTTTCCTCCGTCTCCTCTAATGAAAAAGGAAGAAGACACCAATACGTGGACAGACATGGACAGATATACCTAATTCTATATCCCAATCACCAGTCAATTCAGCCATTCTTCCCTTGTGCCTTACCTCCGGTCTGCTTCTATCCATCTACAGTGCCTCCGCTGTGCGCCAAGCGTTGCTTCCAAGGTCTTACCTTCAGCCTGACCTTCCGTCTCGTCAGCAAGCCCTACGATCCACTTCCTTCACCTCTTCCCACAAGGTAAGCTGTTGTCAACATTTTTGCTTGATTCCTTGCCTTGTACCTCTTAAGATACGGACCACTGCATGCGGTAGATTTACTGAACTAATTGAGCGAACCGAACTCCCCAATCTCACCCAGGCAGTCAGTAGGCCCACTGAGGTCCTACCACGCCCAGCTCTGCCAACAAGGTGAAAGTGGTTGGGACACAGGTGTGTCTTTATCGAGAAAGTTCCTTTGCTGGGGATGCCGGCTCGTACTGCGAGAGGACTGTGAACCTAGCCCTCCACCGTGTGACGAAGTCTGCTATTAAGGCAGGTAATTTATATTTCGTCGGCTATAAAAAGACTAAACTTGCAGGGCCCGAACCTGCTTAATTTTAGTTTTTATTGCCTAACCGAAAATATACATAACCTTAACTCCCGCCTCCCTCCATGAGCTAGGTTCTGGAAGGTGGAGAAATGATGCCAACGGACGGCTGTGCCTGAGCTTATATAAGCCGACCTAGGCACACGCATGCGCAGTACCGTACGAGCCCGGCAGGGAAGACAACTTTCAAGACTCCAGGGGAAAATAATCTCAAAAGGGGGAACTGCTATTAAAACATGTAATGTATATTTTCGGTTAGGCAATAAAACTAAAATTAAGCAGGTTCGGGCCCTGCAATTTTAGTCTTTTTATAGCCGACGAAATATACAATACCTACCTTAATAGCAGACTTCGTTTATAGCAGTTTCCCCCCTTTTGAGCATTTATTCTCCTAGAAGTTTTAGTGTTGTCGTCCCAACCGGGCTCGTACGGAACTGCGCATGCGCGGGCTTGGGCCAGCTTATATAAGCTCCAGCGCAGCGTCCTGTCGGCATCATTTCTCCTAGGGCAATAGCCACACGTGGTCGCTCTTTGATCATCCCCTTCGACGTTCCGCATAGGATTCTACGTCCCATTCCGCCTACCTCCGTCCCGCGGATGAATGATACTGTCATTCCTACTTCAGTGGTGGCCGTTCCGTTCCACACAGGTACATCTAAACCAATGGAAGGTACCTCCGTTTCTACATGACACGGTCGTTCCGCCTCTCACTGGTTCCTCGAAAGCAATGGACGTTCCACATACCGTTGTTCTGTGGATTGAAGGTACCTTCATTCCTACATCACTTGGTCGTTCCGCCTCCCACTGGTTCTTCCAACCCAATGGACGTTCTGCCAGTAATTTCTTTCACGAACCGTTCCTGTTTGCCCATACCAAGTTCACCATGTTCAGAGACCATTTCTCTGGGACCTCTTCCATTTTCATCGTTCCCCTTCTTGGGTTGACGGATCATGGTACTAGGATCCATCTGGATTGCTGTGTTCCTCCATCACATGCGGTCGTTCCATTTCCTGCTGGTTCCTCAAAACCAAGGCTGCAGGAAACACTGCCGATTTCGAGCTACCTTCTCATCAGAACCTGCAGTCCTCCGTTGCCCTTACATCTCTCAAAACACCACCCCGGCGTTCCGGTCGTGTTCCTATGGCATGGTTTTTCCTTTACTGGCAACCTCACCAACCTTCGTCAGCAGTATCCCCTGCTCTCTGATCCATCAACAATGGACTCTTGACAACAATCCGCCTGACAGCGTTCCTCGCTCTCGGCTTCATTCAAAACTAGCAGTCTGCTCCATTCCTCCGTTCCATTCCTCATGTTACCCCTCGATTCGCCTGCTCGGACTCAGTCCGTACCAGGGCGGGGAAGAGGGGTGGGGCTTGCATACCAATCAAGATCGGCAGCATCACATCAGTCCACGTTCCTCCTACCAGGCATTAGTCTGTAACAAGGGGAACAGGCTTTTGCTACCTATTACGACCAACGTCAATACTGAACCCATTGCACGTCCTCCTGCGCAGCCTCTTTCATGGATGAACCTTGACCGTCACGTTCCGACACATCCTGCATGGTTGCAGTTTACACTTTAGCAACACGTTTCTGCTTCCTTCTCTCTTGCTGTTTCTATTTACAAAATAGTCCCGAGTTATTCATTCGCGCCGCGGTCCTACTGCGCATTCCTTTGCGCAGCCATCCTCGTATATACAGTCGACCGAAGCAGTTCGGCTCATCTTTTTTGCCCCACCACCGTCCCAGGCAGATACTGTTCAATACATTCCACCCTTGCTTGCGTTCCTACCCGCCTTGATCCACGTCCCACGCCACAAAACAGATGCTGCTACACCTTTTCTTCTCTAGCCCCCGAGCTGTTCACTTCGAATCCGCTGCGTTCCTCAATCTACGTTCCGCATCCCATGTCCCACAGTTCCGATGCCATAAGCAAAGGAATGACAAGGGATGGTTCCTCCTCTTGGTTGCCAGCCTCCTCAGATATGAAACCTACGTTCCCTTTCCAAGGTACTCTCGCCTGCCTTAAACAATATGCCTGCCTTAAACTATACATTCCTCTCAACCTTCGGATACTGGACGTTCCGCTACTCAGAGGACTGACGAACCGCTCACTTCGTCTCAAGTACATACCCTTCCCTATGGACTCTTCCCTTCAGAACTTTAAGCGTAAGGTACCAGTTTCAGGCTATGTTTCATCATGGCTTGCCTCCGTTCCTAAGCACCACCGACCTTCCACAGGCAACACAGGTCCATAATACCTTTCCGAATGATCCGCCTACATGTTCCGTTCGGCTGGTCCCATTACCAATTCCGCCGTTCCTCCCGCGGACGATGATCTCGATTCCAACTACTCACCAAACCCATCCTTTTCGGACCAATCTGAACCTCCGTACCAGGGGAACCCTGATCCCTCAGAGATCCTACTCTGAGAGATATTAAGACGGTCGAAGGAATCGTCCTGGACTGCTTTCTATACAAGCCATCCTCCACTTCAGATCTGGTCTCCAAGAACCGAGGCCTTGCATCTGGTTTTAACTTCGGTCTGCGTGACCAACCATCGCACCAACCACCATTACCTGGCCAATCAACGACACTCTTTACAAACTCTACTCAGGAACGATAGCATCCTCCTCAACAACAGTTCACCCCTTGAACTAGCCGCCGTCTCTGATTCTGTGTTCTGCCCGGCGTTCCACTCTGCATTCCAAATCTGCATTCTGACCCTGCTTTCCGGTCCTACATTCCGTCTACAGTTCCTCAACATGATATTAAAATCTAGCCCTAGTCCTGGAAATATGGATGCATCCCTTACGGAACGTTTTTACACTCCACCTGTCATCCCTCGATCCCTTGCTCGGCAAAGGGGTGGGGGGACACTTGCTCCCACTAGGACCGACAACACCACGTTCCTCACCATCCTTCCTTCCCTTTACTAGACCTCTGTCCGTAAGGACGAGACAGGAAAAGAACGCTTCCCACCACTTAAATAATGTATTTTCTTCTTCCTTTAGAAACATCTTCTTTTACTAATGCTCTCTTGTTACGGACAACAAGCCTTTCCCCTCAGTCAGCCCACCTCAACTTCGGACAAGTATTCTGACCTCTCAAGGGCTTCGTTCTCCTCTCTGGCTTATACACAAGGAGATATACCGCTTACGCCACGTACAGCACTCAACTGTTCAGTATCACCTGCCTCCTCACCGGCCTTCTTTTCTCCTACATCTCTACGTTTACCGTTCCCGTTCCCGACCTTCAGCCGTTCCTTTTGCGACCCTGACTGTCATTTCGACATTCCGCCTCACCACCTGGATCCTGGTCCCTCATCTCCCAAAGCCATCTACATCGACCTCGTCTGTGACGAAGACATCCCTTATGAGGAACATTACACAGTCCTAAGCTCAACGTCCCCGGACTTTTTAGTTTTATCACCTTGATCTCCTCTAGTCCTGCGTTCCCGTCCCGTCACCATTCCGGGCATCACTCTTCTCGTTCCCCGCCATCCCTCGTCTTTGGCTACAACTTTCTCCACCCCATCAACATTGGAATGCTCGCCTCATCCGTCCTACACAGAAGTCGTCACTCCTCCAGAGGTTCTACACTCCCCGCCCCATGCCATACCTCCTACAAAGCCCACCAAGGCAGACTGAAAGCAACTGCGAATAATACTTTCCTACATTCAGCATCACCTTTGAGTGATCTACACTGTAGCGGCGCTACCTGTCTCTTCAGGTGCTTTTCAGGTTAGCACCGACATCTGGTGTACTGGCGATTTTCAGTTAATACTCAGGGTGTCTGTTTTTACTTTTACAGAGTTTTACAGCACTGCAGTGTCTAGTGCCCGGTTAGGAGGGGAGCGCCCGTGTCCTATCTAAGTTTCATGTACTAACTAACTAATGGTTCACTGCCACCACGATGGGTGTTTAATTGCAGGCTTGGAGTTAAATAAAAACACGTAGCCAAACTGTCGTTTAAAACAACACTGGGTTTGTTTAATAAGACATGTTAACTTTTTACACTACATTGGAACGCAATTGGTTACAAAATTATTCTTTGAAAGCTTTGAACTAAAGCACACGGTGATTTACAATAAAATCAGCAAGAAATGAACGAATTAAAAGTTCATACACTAGAAAAATTTCGAGTAGAAAAGTTACTGAATGCACTTTTACATTAGTAAAATAGTCACAAGTTATGTTTCTAAAGCCACTGCTAAAGATCAAACTACCTCAATGGTAAACCCGGTACACAACCCAAAAGACGTCTAAGCTCTACGATTACACTATTTTGATTATTTAGAAGAACCTGTGTTCAACATAAATAAGAATAAAGCCGGTTTTTAGGAAGGTGACCTTAAACCCTTAAGTTGTGGTAGTTCTAGGCCAGAAATGCCGATGGCGGTTAACTTATCCACAATCATTCTCAAAGTTTAGATTTATGAACTATAAATTTAGAATTGTAGTCCAAAAGAATACTTTCAAAAAATTAAACAGTTACCAACGAACTGCTACCTTGCCCGGCATGGCAACATTCGGACCCTGGGGGACATCTCCACTCCGACCGGCGTAGCAACCTCTAGCCTTTGAGATCAGTGAGCAATGCTGGCGATTTCTCCCTCAGCTTGGTTTTATACCTACTGCTTGGCAGTCAGGTAGGAGGGAAACCGCGGACCTGTAGGAGAGCGATGGGGTGGAGGAGCGGGGTAGAGACACCTCTTGAGGAGGAGAAACTTACTCAGACCGGCCAGGCTGTCAATACCGGAAGTAGGCATGACGGCGCAGACGAGCAGGATAGCGTGGAGCTCTGAGTGGTGTGGAAATTGAATACTGACTGTGGATTGGAAGGGAATATTGGCAACAAGAAGAGCAAAGGGAATTGCCGACTTTTGTGAACTGAGAGGCCATAGGAACTGAGTTTTAAACTCGCAACGTGAATAGACCTATAGGTATCGCAACTATTGGGGGGGGGGGGGGTAACGGAGTTTGCTATTAAAAACATTATCAAAGTTCAATAGAAGGATGGTCTCTGATCTATTGCAAGTTTTAATAGTAGAAAAGGCTTTATATACAATTGGTTGAGGTTGCTATGGTCGGAGCTCTGAAATAAATACAAGGTAAACACTTTTTGGAGAAAATGTCCGGTAAAATAAAATAATATGAAAAATGCCGTTTTTGGACAAGGTAGAGTTTGTGGGAAGAAGTTACGTTAATAAATTGCTTTTATAAGCACTAAGCAAAGGATTAAATAAACCAGCTAGTTCGTAGAAGCTAAAACACATTTTAGTTTACAACATTATTGCAGCTGCAAATAATGACAAGAGTGCAGTCGACGTTTTCATAACAAACCAAAACCGGTATTGAAGTTCAAAATAAAAACATAGAGTGCGGGTCCTCAGTATATTTATGTGGTTGAGTGCCAATTGACAGCCCCTCCTACCACAACACTAAACTGGTCGGCTTTATGCCTGAGAAAAAAATATAAATTACAAATATACAAGTTTGTTGTTTTGGAAAATGGCAATCAGCGATTGCATGCGGTGCGCTCAGTTTGGAGCGTTTTTCAATTGGCTGTAGTTAATTGTAAGAAGTGAATTTTAAAGTTCTGTTTTCGCAGAGTTGATGATAAAGTTCAGGGCTATTAAGCATTGAAGACAGTGATCATTTTGAACCATTTTCCTGGGAGTTATACAATTTAAAGTGGAAGGCTTTCAAAAATAGGCCTATAGCGTTACTGAGCGCTAAGAAAAAAAAATTGGTTCCCCGAGTTTTTGATCTTTGGTGCCGGGTATCCTAACCAATCTGGATTTTTGGCCAAATGCCTTTACAACACATTATCGCTACGTTACCCACAGATCCTGTGACTAGTTCTCCTACCGTTAACAACCAAGAAGAAGATTCATTGTTCATCCGTATGTTACCATCCAACACAACAGTGCTTCCTCCCTGCGCCATCGAATCATCATCTGCCACAACATTGGCTTCCACAATACTATCCACAACCGACTCTACAGGCGCCATCACGCTCGATGCTCAGGACACGCTTCCTTCCGTTCCGGCTGCACGTTCCCCTGTCTCACTCTGGTGAGAGACCACCCAATCCCCGCTTCTGTCACACATAACAAATTACTCTGTGTGGCAGTTAGAATACTGCCCCTTCCTTCGTGCCAGTTTTCCACGGAATAAACCGTCACACGCCAACTGTCTCCGGAGATCTACCTTGCTCCCCATGTCGTGCCAAGGCAAAAGGGTTCTCTTGGGTTCCGGATGATCCCGTAACAACTTTCACGTTCCATGACAACACCAATCTCTACCAGCGAGGCGTTCCCTTCGACAGTCCTCCTTCATAAATGAGGATGCTGGAGATTGCTCCTCGCTTTACATCCGTCATTCCTCTATGCTCACTTCCTAACCGTTACGCTAGCCATTATACATCAAATTTCGGAATAATAACTAAGAAGAGGAACGACAAAAAAAAAATAATAATAAGAGAAAAGAAGGGACAACAGCAGCACAACATGGCACTACTATACACTCCATACATAAAGGATTTCACCATGCACTTTCAAAGACTTCTCCTACTCACGTCCCGTTCCATTCACGGCCTACAGCCGTCGTTCCGTCCAAACCTCGCGTCTCGTTCCTGGTTTTGCATCCAGCATCCTCAAGTCATCTTTCTTCCCACAAGGTAGGCTGTTTCTGTTTGCAAGTATGATTACTTACCTTGTACCCCTTTGATGTTAAGATCCCTGCATGCGGTATACAACCGATTTAATAGCATAGAGCAACCGCTTTCCTCAATCTCACCTCTTACAACAGCCACTCGTCCTTGAGTCTCGCTGTCGTTCCGACTTGGTCGGCACTGTGAAGTTGGTTGGGAAAACAGGTGTGTCTTCATTGGGAATTAAATTTCCTTGGGGACGCCAGCTCGTACAGCGGGAGACTTGAACCTAGCCCTCCACCAGGTGACAAAGTCTGCTATAAAACAGGTAACGTATATTTTCGTCGGCTATTAAAAGACTAAAATTGCAGGGCCGAACCTTCTTTTGTTTTTATTGCCTACCCGAAAATATACATTACCTGAATTCCCGCCCAAGCCTTCCCTCCATGAGCTAGGTTCTGGAATGTGGAGAAATGATGCCGACAGGACGCTGCGCTGGAGCTTATATAAGCTGGCCCAAGCCCACGCATATTTAGTGCCGTACGAGCCCGGCAGGGAAGACAACACTCAAACTTCTAGGGGAATAAATGCTCAAAAGGAGGGGGAATTCCTATAAAACAGGTAATGTATATTTTCGGGTAGGCAATAAAAAATAAATTAAGCAGGTTCGTGCCCTGCAATTTTAGTCTTTTTTTTTTTTTTTCTCTAACTGGAAATAAATTAAGATGTATAGTAGGTTTAAAAAACTTGTTACTATACACAGTATATCAGTTAATTTCTAGAAATTGCTACAGCTAAAATTAGGTTGAGTGGAATTAAAAAAAAAAATCTGGTGATAATCATTCTTGTATTTTCTCGGTAATATGTTCGAACGTTAAGATTTAGGCCCGTATTTTTGAAGTTGAATTCAAATTGTTAGGCTAAGCTCAAACGGAACCACAGACATTTATGAATCTTCAGCGTTTAGAAGAAATCTAGTCTAAGTTGCACTAACAAACTGAACGCCGTTTCAAGGCAGCTTTGGCACTTAAAGAGCAATTTCAACTGTGAATTATTCTTGGTCTTATTCGTGAATGATTTCACGAAATTTTAACAAGTTTTCTGATTTTTAACATTTTGTTTAAATTTTCTGCTGACATATGAGTTGTCGAACATTAACCTTTTTAAAATTATAACATCCACCATTTAATTCGTTACGGGTTCATTTCTACTAAAAGTTACCACCTATGGACCCTTCCTCCGTTCCAGCTATGTATCCGGACCCAGTTTTTTGCTCGTGTTTAGAGTTTACAGTTACGACCCAACCTGTGTTGCCAGTACCACCGTACTTGCGACTAGTACCGGGTAAAGTTCTCTATATGGTAAAAACAATTCCAGAAACGGGCCATCGCATGAAAGAAGCGTCGCGGACTTAATTTTTCCGGAACAACTCTGATCACGGTTCCTAGGTTCCCCCGACGAAGAGACCATCTGCAAAGGCTACTACTTCGGCACCAACCATGCCGTCGACCGGTTTTCAGCCCTCGACGTCTACGATTACGAAGAAAGCCACGCCAGGGGTTCATACAAAACACTCGCATCTACCGGTTCCTCACAGACCTGCTC